>SNQJ01S0005153.1:157545-195931 GCA_010110895.2 Picea sitchensis | reverse complement strand
GAGTCTAACCTAATATCTAATGCTGACAAACACACTTCAAAATGGAATGAATGAAATCAAGGAAAGAAAAAATGGAAATTGACTCCACAAGATGTAGCTTAACACTAGATCACAAGATCATGTCTCTCGAGTTAGATCCTGATCTTTAATGGCTTGTTCCTATAGTGGTTAGCTAAGCTATGGGGAAACTAAATCAAAACAAACTAGATTAAAAGACAATGAACGCAATATGAAAATGACTTGTAAACAAATGAAGTTAAAACTCCAAGACAATTATTCAAATGGATACAACAAAAATAATGAAATCTACCTAATAGAATAATGAATCTACTGAATGAATGAGAATATGTAAAAATGATCTATATGAAGAGGAATAGATGGAAGGAAATTCACTCTTTGTTTTCCGTGTTCAATGGATTGCAGATGTTATAAAATCTTCTAATCAATTCCAAGAACACAATTTCAGAGTGAGAGTAGAGGAATATAAGAGGAATGGATTTAACTCTTTGTGTTTCTTATATTATTGGACTTATGAGAACATTTCACAAAGAAATATTGAGAGCTAAAATGGAAATGATATACCTCTGTAACCAATCTCGAAAGAACTCAGATCTGGATGCAATTGATTAGAGAGGGTTTATTTTTATGGATGTAATGTTGGGTATGATGGAATTGAGTTCTTGTGAATGTATGTTGAGGTATGGTTCAATCGATTTGTATGAAGAAAATGGATGCGTGATTATGAGAGGGAATACTTGTGTTTTTTTTTTAGTTTTATTTGTTTAATAAACACACAAACGAAACATGTATTAGAAACTAATGAAATTTTTGTCAACTAACAGAGCCTTACTAGCAATAAAGAGGGTGATGTTGGGTGAATATGTAAGGTGAATCAAAGGGCGAATTCATGGAAAGGTAGATATGGAGTGAAGTCACACTAATTGAGAATGGAATAGCAATGGGATGACATCGAATTGGAAGACGTAATCATGGTCAAAGTGTAGTGAGTTTGGAAAAGGACATGGTTGTAAGTTGCAATGATGATTTGGAAAATGCAATCAAGAAAAACAAAATATTTAGAACATAGATCTGAAACCCGGTTTGAAGGTGCACAAAGACACAATTTTAGGTGATCTTTAACATATACGCATACTCTTTAATCAAATTGCACAATGGGTGAATCAAACTATTGATAGTTAGTGTGTTAGAACATAATAAACATAAAACAAAGCAACAAAATAAGGAAGTGACAAATACAATGGAAAAGATGGAACATTATTGCGTACAATTGAAGAATTAATCCTGAGTATTTAATGAACCTGAATTCATAAAACTAATCAAATTGAAATCACACAAAGGATGAATTTAAATTAAACAGTAAGTAAGCTAGAAATGTAATTAACTAAATCCTAATTACTATGCAAATTAAATAATAAACAAGACCAACACATACCAGGTTGAGGGGTCCCTACCTCACCTAAAATGTGTGGCTAGAGATGCTTACAGAACCAATGAGTAATCACGCTCAATGACTCAAAACATCAACACTTCCTTATTCAATTCAAATTCAAAAAATTAGAACACCTTTCTTATGGATCCAAATCTCCCCATATGAGAACATACTAACATAATCATGATAATCATTAGTGACTTATCAGTCCTTTTATCCTTATTTATACATGAAACAAGCTGGGGGATTGGATAAAACCGAATTCCCAAACTCATATTGTGTTTTTACAATTTTAGGATAAATCTCAAAAAATCTGAGTTTTTCATCAATTTGGGCAGATTCGAGTTAAAGATCCACCCATATCTTCCAAAAAAAATCAAATTTTGAAAATCTATTCATGTGGTAAGTACAATTTTCCACATTCTAGACAAAACACATTTCGTAGAATTTCTAGATCTGATACCGTCTGCACGAAAATCGAGGTGCAAGTTGGAAGTTTGAGATTTTTACTAATTTTTGTAGAATCAATTCCCTTGAGCTGAAGGTCCACTCATGTGAGCTGGGTAAATTATGAATCACAAGTCTGGATGCCGACTTCGTTCTGGAAAAAATACATGCCCCAATTTTCCTCTAGAAGCATTCCATATTTTTGAACTATATCTGGTACCAGATGCTTGTAGGATGCTGGTACTAGATGAGCACATGTGACAAATAAACATTGGTACTAGATGAGTGTAGGTACCGGATGAGAAAAGGTGACAAATAAACATTGGTACTATATGAGTGCAGGTACCAGATGATCACAGGTACCGGATGACTGTAGAAACTTTTGGTACCGGATGACTTGGAGTGTGAGTACCATATGAGTGTAGGTACCATATGACTGTAGAACCTTTTGGTACCGGATGAATTGGAGTGTGAGTACTGGATGACCTTGAGTGTCATCTTAGAACCATGTCTTAATACGATTTCCACAACAAGGCTATTAGATGGAATACAACACATAGATAACTATTCTAACTATCAATAAACCATGAAAATCATAGGTTAAACGTTTATTACTTCATGTACACCAAGAGATAGGCAAATGAGTGTATCATTGAGAAAAATGAATGGATTACTCATAGTTTTAGGCAACATATTCAATATAGGTCGCGACCTATTCATTTTAAATAGAGAACCCTAAGGTGGATACTAGAAGGTTCTTAAGAACATCATCTGAGAGATATAAAGGTCATCTCCTAGCTTTGATTTGATAATGATTTCTTTAGAATGATACCTAAGGGTTTTTCATTTAGTTTTAGGTGTGCCTATTTATGTTTTTCAACTCCCATTACTCGACATAGCCCCGCTGCCAGCATGCCTATTCAGTACCCCAAAGGGTTTACCTTAGTACCATACAAGCATGGCCCCGCTACCAATAGGTCTATTCAGTACCCCGACGAGTTTACTTGTGTTGGATTACTGAGAGGGGGGTGAATCAGTAATAGAGAAATTTAATCATTTTTAACCATAAAATGAAAGTGTTATATCAATGTATCATTATCATCCAATAGTTTTAGAGTGAATAAAAGTGAACAAATGATAAATCATGCACATACATAGTACACCCGTGTTTTTACGTGGAAACCCAAAGTGGGATAAAACCACAAAATGTTTTTTATTATATGTGTTTAAGAATTACATTCATTGGAATCACCAACTTCCTTTGTTTTCTTGCTGCAACTGGAAGGAGACTCCAACCCCCTAGTTTCTTAGGCTACAACCTGAGGGAAGCTCCAACTCCCCAATTCTCTGGCTACAACCAGAAGGAGGCTACAACCCCCTATGTTCTCCAGCTACAACTAGAAGGTGGCTACAAAAACCTGCCCTTGCCCCATCCAACTGCCTTGTTGTAGAAGTAGAATGATGGAACCACTATCACACTATCACTATGAGATATACTATTGTAAACCTATACCAATCAAATTGCACCAAACAACCTGTAAGAACCTGTACCAAACAAGTTGTAATCAACCTGTACCATAAACAAGTGCATCAACCATGCACCAACCTGTACCTCAACCTGTACCATCAACGAGTGCATTAACCATGCACCAAATATGTACCAATCATGCATCAAATACACATAAACTATAACTCATCAAGATGCACCAACATCATTAACTATACACCTCATGTATGTGCCAACTCATCAACTAATTGTCTCAACCATGTACCCAACATTTACCTCAACCAAAATCCCTCATTAATTTCATCATCCAAATCTGATTTGTAACTCTGTAATAGACCTGACAAAATCCCTTTCATTAATTTTTAATTGGTCCAAATCGATTTGTAACTCTGTAATAGTTTTGGTGTATATGATCACATACTCACAAACCTTTCCTTTAACTTTAACAACAAGAGACCGGATATTTCATCAAACTTACTTTAGTCTCAGATGACTAATTTTGTATTAGTCAACAACCCTAACTTGAAATAATATAACTATGAACTGCACCAAACAAGTTGTAATCAACTCCGTCATATTCATAAACAAGTAATCAACCATGCACCGTCCCTATATTCTCAACTCAGTATCTATTTAACGAAAAATAAAACTCATACACCAATATGCACCAATCATGCATCAAATACATAAACTATAACTCATCAAGATGTACCAACATCATTAACTATACACCTCATGTATGTGCCAACTCATCAACTAATTGTCTCAACCATAAAATTCCAAATGATTTGTACCTCAACCAAAATCCCCATTAATTTCATCATCCAAATCTGATTTTGTAACTATGTAATAGACCTGATTTATATGACGATACCTGCAAACCTTCCTTAACTTTTTAACAACAAGAGACTCCGACATTTTCATCAAACTTTACTTTTAGTCTCGATGACTAATTTTGTATTAGTCAACAACCCTAACTTCTTGAAATAATCATAACTATGTAATTGTAGAATGAATAAAGATCTGAAAATAGTACACAATGTTCTTCATGTTGTATTTTATGCAATTCCTCGGGTTTCATTATTTGGAACTCTCTAAAAGGAGTTATAGCAAAATGACAGTTCCTATTGAATTATGGCTTCATTCCTAGAGAGAGAACTTGTAGAGTGTCCCCCACACATACAATATTTCCATTGTATGGATTTGAAAATGGTAAACAAAATACTACGTAATATATTCCTGTAACCAATACATTTGGTCTTACTGAATTTGGATTTGTTATGAAGAAGCTATGACGCTTTTACCCGAAACACCCTGGTTTAGACCAGTTTTAGACTAGCCACAAACCCCATTTCCACAGAGTTTAACTCCAAAAAAAAACCCACGTTTAAATTTTATCACAACACTGGATATGCTTCCTCAACAACCCACATTCTCTTGAATCATTCCCATAAAAGTTATTGTGAAATGGTCAGATGACTTGTAAATAACATACCCTGTTAGATCATCACTAGAATTTATCTCCCTTGAATCCCCATCCTTCTTACTCAATCTTCCAAAAATCTCACCCTTTAGATATCCCTGTCACCCCTACCACTTGTATATATTCAATATGCTCAAGTGTAATTAAATTAGAGACCCTTTCCTCTTAATTATACTTTCATGTAGCCTCAATGGCTTCCAACCATCTTAAACCACTTTTCTTATTTTAGGCTAACCCATTTAACCATTTGTCCACTTAGTAATTTCTCCATTAACTTTTATTATTTAAATAATTTCTTTTGTATCCACTTTGGAATTATAGTACACTCATCACTTTACTTTTATTATTTAAACAGTTTTTCTTTGCAACCACTTTGACTACTTTGACCTTTTGGGGCTTCTAGATGACTCATATGGTGGCTCTCCAACTTCACATGGCCATAACTCTAACTGCAAGGAGTTATGTGAATTTCCACATGTAAATTAACTGAAATGGTGCATGACATGTACTCATCCATCTATAATAGTCTTAATACCTTCATATATATTAAAAACTCATACCATTATACATCAAAACAACTTAGTCCATTACCCAAACCTTTGTAAGTACTGAATTCACTACCGTATTCTTCAAGAGTTGATATCAATGACAACTAACCTAATTAATAACAATATGCCCTTTGGCATTGATGGAAACACTCCGATGTAATACTGAAATCATATCAATCAAGCTCCCCCTAGAACCATGACTCCATCTCTGTGACCAACTCTCCCCATAGAACCATGCCTCTATCCACTGCATCTGATAAATCTCTCCCCATTTGTCATCAATTGAAAAAGGTATATTTCCATCCGGGTTTCTCCCCCTAACTCTACCGAACTAATATCTAACCTAAACTATCCTTTATGGTGATTCTCTTGTAAATCTAATACATAAGATAAGAATTAAAAACATTCATTTTGGAGTAGAAATTACTCCAAGTCTCCATCGAAGATACTCAAAAGCTTCCCGTGGAAGTTTGCCAGATGCATCCAATTTGTTCTTTTGTGCCCACATATTCAACTCCGATGTTCTTCTATGAAACCTATTCCCATATAAAGCGATACTCAATTGGAATGTGCTTCATATTGGAATGAATTACTTGATTCTTATAGATACTTATAGCACTAGTATTATCACAAAATATTGGAATGGCCTCATCATACCCAACTTGCATTTCACAGTAAAAGTTTGTTTCATCCATAGAACCGAAGTGCAACATCCTCCCCGCTGTAATTTACTCTACTTTAGTCAGAGATAAATATATTGATGATTTTTCTTGCTTAGCCAAGATATTTAACACTCACCCAAGCAGAATGCTGTTCATCGGTGCTTTTGATGGACGAAATGGATGGAATGGAATGGAGGGAGGATGGAAATGGACGGACGGATGGAATGGATGGACGGATGGTGGAAGGATGGAGGAAGGATGGACGGACGGATGGATGGATGGAGGAAGGAGGATGGAATGGATGGACGGAGGACGGACGGATGGATGGATGGATGGATGGAGGAATGGATGGAATGGACGGAAGGAAGGGAGGAATGGAATGGAGGAATGGACGGACCGGAATGGATGGACGGAAGGAAAAGACCGGATGGATGGACGGAAGGAGGAAGAGGAAGGAAATGGATGGATGGATGGAATGGAATGGAAGGAGGAATGGAATGGAATGGAATGGAAGGAGGGATGGAATGGATGGAAGGAGGATGGATGGAGGAATGGAAAGGATGGAGGATGGAATGGATGGATGGATGGATGGATGGAATGGAAGGATGGATGGAATGGATGGATGGATGGATGGACGGATGGAATGGAGGATGGATGGAAGGAGGAAGGATGGAATGGACGGAGGATGGAATGGAATGGAATGGAAGGATGGATGGAATGGAGGAATGGATGGAATGGGGAAGGAATGGATGAAGGACGGAATGGATGGATGGAATGGATGGATGGATGGACCGAATGGACGGATGGATGGATCTCTCGAATGTCCTGCGGATAACAACCCTCCAGGCTCCTCACTCACTCTGGAACTTCTCGAAGCGAGTTATAAACAAAACACATACCCACACCCTTGGCCATTCTATATTTAATTTGTATAGCACCGCATGGAATGTTTGTTGTATATATATATAAAAATGGCACAAAAATATAGATCAGACTTCTAACCAACACATTTTGTTTCTCTTAATTTGGATCTATTATAAATAAGTTACAATGTTTTTACCTGAACACTTGTTTTAGACTAGTTTCACCACTACCCACAAACCCTATCTTCCACTCTTGATTGTAACCCAAAAATACAAAGACCTATTGATAAATTCCCTACCTGCCTACTTGATATAAGGTTTCCTCAATTTATATTCTATGGTTTAAATCATTCTATAAAAAATTTATTGCTAAAATGGTTAGATGGCCTGTAAATAACTTACTTTAGAAAGCATCATCAAATAATTTATCCTCTCCTTGAATTTTCGTCATTTTTACTTCACCTTCCCTCTGAAATTCTCATTAGATATCCTTTATACCATTCACTTGTATACATTCAATATTCTCAAGTGTAATTAAATGAGACTTTTGCCTCTTATTTATACTTTTATGTAGCTTCCCTTAAAGGGGTTTCTGAGAACCATCTTAAACCACTTTTCCCTATTTTTAGGCTAACCCAATTTCTATAACCACTTGTCCACTTCTAGTAATTTCTCCATTAAATTTTATTATCTAAATAATTTTCTTTTGTATCTACTTTTGACTTATAGTACACTAATCACTTCAATTTATTATTTAAATAATTTCTTCTTTGTAACTACTTTCACTACTTTGACCTTTTTTGGGGCTTCTAGATGACTCGAGGGTTCTCCAACTTCACAAAAACATAACTCCCCAACCGTGAGGAAACACGTGGTGTACCACATATCACAAGAAATTGCATGACATGTAATATCCATAAGGAATAGTCGTACCTTCAAATATTTTAAAATTCTCACCATTGATATTATCAAACAAACTTGGGTCCATTACCCAAACCTGTGCCACTGCACTCACTACTAGACTTTCTTCAAGGGTTGACATCATTGAAAACCAAACCAAATAATCAACAAAATGTACTTCTTGATACTTCATTTTATTATACTACTCAAAATATTTAGAATGATGTATATTTTTAATTGGCATCTTTAGAGTATAAGGAAAGCAGGCGATATGAGAGTGTTTTAGATTTATTAGGCACACAATTGATTATTTGTATTTATCCCAAGGGTGAAATCATCCACATTATCCCTAAATATCATCTATTCAATGTATAATGGAACATATTGGATAATGATTTAGAGTTCCCTCTAGTTAATCCTGTTAGGATTCTCATGAAAGTCCATTGAGGTTTTACAGGAGTGTTCCACCACATGAAAATTTTCATCAATATCGCCCAAGAGAAGCTTGTAAGAGAAACTTGGATAAGAGATTGTTGAATCAACTAGGTTAGTATTAGACATAATGGTGTCACAACTTTTCAATGGATTTTTCAATTATTAATCACTTTTTCAGAAGGATTAAGTAATAAGGAAGACACACCCATGATCATATAGAGATGAATGTGAAAATGTCTCTTTAAAGGGTAAAAAGGATGATACATTTAGGGGTGAGAGTAACAATGTAGAAGGAAGGTGTACATAAAAGAAAATAACAGTTCAACACAAGACTTAAATGATTCCTTGATAGAAAGAATAGGAAAATATTGGATCATACCTCCAATTACCTGAAGTGGAAACAATGTCAAGTACAGCTCATGGATCATATTACTTTAGCACCAGTACCAGATTATTAACTAGTACCGAACAGGTTGTTGCAGTACCAAAACAGAACAGTATGAGAACATGACAGTACTGGAATAGGTCTTTATGAAATTTAAACTGGAATTTGCAGACCTCATAGTGTGACTGGAATACTCTAAGTTTCGGGCTGTATAAAATGCTTACATTCACTGCTAAATAATATCGGTACCGTATCATACTGTACATGCTGAATTTGTTGATATGTATTGGAATAACCTTATGTGTATTGTGGGATGCAACATAAACTATGTAAAATATGCTGGCTGAAAATGAGCACTTTTTGGTGCTGAAACTGCTGCGAGAATTTACTACTAGTACCAGAATTCTGTAGGTAACTAATGCAGAAATTTGGTACTGGTAGTGGAATTCTAGAAATGACTATCAAATTCCAACATTGAACATGTTGATTTGGACTTGCTGACAGAAGCTGAAAAGAATATGAAGGTCCCAACAACCACTCCCACATGCCTGAGGTTTTGTATGCCTTCATGCACACAATATGAGATGCTAAAAAAATAAGGAGGGTTGTTGAGAGGGCTGCAAACAACTGCTAAAAAAACCACTAGAACTAATTAAAACTATATTTTTATTCATGCTTACAAATAGAAAATTCATGGAAAATGTCAAAAGTTGAACAATGCATACATTATTCATGATTTATTTGACCAAAACATATTATCTATGAATAAAATTATGGAATTAACATTCAATTTCAATTTCTATTAGAAAGATCACGTAATCGATCATCCTTGCGAAATAGTGGTCTTAAAATACATAGATAATGATAAAGCATGAATGAATATTTTTTAACAACTTGAGGAAAAGGAAGAAATTTGAGGAAATAGGTCATGAAGTACTCCCTTAAGTGTCCTTCTCCACTTTTGAAAATTCCCTTCTAGTATTATGTGTGCATTCATAGGATGAAGATATTACCTTATCATAAAATTCCAAACAAAATTGTCACAACTTTTAGACATAAATCTACTAGAGGAACAAAAGATCTTAAACTGATTGCTTTGTTAACTTTTGACATTCTTATTTATGAAAAATATGAAAGATAGGTTGCATTGCACTTATATGTAACATTTATTTATTTATTTACTATCCTACTCTAATTGGAAAAAAAATGTCCTTCAAGTATAGGAATACTTCAAGTGAAGCCATGTGCGTAACATGATTAGAAATATATTCATACTTGGGTTTAAAAGATAAATTTTAATGCATACCAAAGTATGAAGGACCAACTACTTTGAGGATGAGATCAAACAATAATGAAAAGTAAAAGAGTAGTGTGACCTGGTAACTAATTGGAACCATCTTTCAATAGGATCATGATATTCATGTTTCCCTTCTATGTTTAGATCATACGACATGTCCTCCTTTTCCATGTTGTGCAGATTATCTTCTTCAAGTTGATTAGTCTTTGGAGTACATATAGGATTTGTTGAGAGGCATGCTAAGAACTCCTCAATCTCATGTTCCAATGCTTTCTCTCCATTGAATTCTATCCATGATTCTTTAGTCTCCTCAACAAATTGACAAGAGGAATATGAAGGGACTTCTAAATCTTCTTGTGGAGAGATAAATAAATTCTTGACTGCTGTCAAGATACGCTCTTCCTGAGAGGAGGATATCCTAGTTGTTGCTAGAATGTGATAAATTTCTTGGAGGAACATTCTTCAATCTCTTGATCATCCATGAATTACTCTAGCTGGTTGATGATCCATGTCTCGCAACACAAATTAGTGCTCGGGGGTTCTTACAACACCCCAAAAATGATTTATCATCAAAGATCTAAATTTTAAAACAAAGAAATTAAAACTATTTGCAAAACTAAAACACACCAAACTTGAAATCCTTGCGTTACTGGGACCCTTTTTTCACCAGGTTATCGGTTCACACAAGTCAGCTCATCATAAATAAAACTAAATTTGCTTAAATAAAAACACACTTGCATTAAAATAAAAACACTTCTGCATGAAAGGGAGAGGACATCCTAACTTTGGAGCAACCCCACTAAAGTGGATGTGTGGGATCTTCCCTCACTTCTTACCGTCTTCGCTCCGCCCTTAGGTCGTCCATGTAATTTAAAATGAAAACTACCTACCTAGACTTATAATCGCTTTAGCACCTCCTCGACAACGACGCCAAAAATGTTGGGTTAAATATATGCACTATTAATTTCCAACGTTAAATTGTCAACCAGGGAGTCGTAGAATTAGAGGTGAAAGCATAGGAAATGCAAGATTGGAGCCTAGTATAACCTAATATCTAATGTCATATGATCCACGTGGATATTGGTGGCCACCCACCCGTTCCATATTCCAACTGGCTCATCTAGACAATTTACAGTTCAACACGTTTCTCTGTAATGGGGAAATTTCCTTGTCATTGTGGGTTCTACACTTACGGGGTTTTCCTGAAGCCCTACACAACATCCGGGTGGATATTGGTGGTCTCCCACCTATTCCAACTGTCTTATTTTGGAAGTTTTCATGTTAGTTCATCTTTTTGTACTTCCAGGACTGTTTTGGGGCTCTAAACAATGTTTTCTTGGCTTACCATAGTCAAACTATAGGTAGAGTCAGATTTTGACGGAATAATGTTTATTTCTCAAAAATACCTTTCCAATGGGCTATCACACGCATAAAACAAAGATCGTATGCAAACGTTACGCCCTGAGAAGTTAATGTACTAACTTACCCAAACGGGGCCCACATGACTTTTGGCGTTTCATCTCCTAGGGTTAGGTTTTGGCATTCATGTTTATCATAAAAAGGAATCAAAGCCTCATTGTAATCATCTTCTTGTGAATGAGCATAGCCGTCACATCTCTTCTCAGAGATAAAGTTGCCACCATTCTAGCGAGTATTGCACTCTATATTTTTATAGTCTCTTTACAATTATTTCATTAATAGAAATCATGTATTATTATTTTTCTCTATTTCTGGAAATTTTCATGAGTATTTAATTTTAATATCTCTTCTTTCATTTCGTTTCGAAAATAATCCGGATCATCGAAAAACACACTTCAAAATGGAATGAATGAAAGCAAGGCAAGCACAAATGGAAATTGACACCACAAGATGATCCAAAATGGATCCAGGAAGGCCTAAAAATAAAAGATCTCATAATCAGATGAAACTAGCGCCATTGCGTCGGGCTCATCATGCATATTCCAGCCATATAATTATTTCCAAAAATGGACACCGTATGCGAAATTTATCGCATTCTGATCGATTTTCCAAACAGGTAAAAAAGTCAACTAGTCAAAGTCAACATGTCATAATGCTGACATCAGTAGTACGTCAGCATGATGTCGTGATGAAATCAATAGGGACACATGAAAGCATGAGGAGGTGACACATGTCACTCATTTTTGTCATTTTTAGGGGCTAATGTGGACCAATAAAAAATCGACACATGGCACTGTACGGACGCGACACGTGGCATTGTATGGATGTGACATGTGGTTGTACATAATGTTGACGTGGCCCAATGACAGGWCGACACATGGCAGTATTGATGCTGACTTGGYAGGGTGTTGGGCAGTATGGATGCTAACATGGTAGCTGGCTGGGAAGGTGACTTGSCARTACGGATGCTGAYGTGGCAGGCTCAGGATACGACACGTGGTTGTACGACAATGATGTGGCAGGATGACAGGAGAGTGATGTGGTGCTGACTGTGCATTGACTAGATTGTACGGTCCAATCACAGGGTGACATGTGGCCCAATCATAGGGTTCCACGTGGCACCCCAGATTTATCCAATGTTGGTTGGGTCAAAAATTTGTTACCTCCCGGGAATCGAACACCTGACCTATCCTCTAGCCTAAGTTTTCAGAACAAGCGCCAACCGACCACCCTACACGTATTTCTTGTTATACAAATGGCAAGATTTGAATTTAAAATGGATGTGGGAACATTTTTTGGGCTAAGTCCCGGTCGACAGGGGCTATCCCGACTGACTAGGAGCTGGGAACCAAGAGCCAACACAGAGGAGCGATCAACGAGGGGGGTTATCACTTGGACACATGGCCACATTCACATGAACTGGACCGAAAGTTTAGGGGCCAATGTGTCGATACTCATCCCGGGGGCCATATGGCAGTTCCCATATGACTAGGAGCCCGGAGAAAGGGGGTTGCGCCCAATATTTGGCAATTTTTGGGTTTTAAACTTTATAATAAGATTTTTAATTATGCTGATTTCAGTGGATTTTGGCCATTTTTGGGGGATCTTGAACTTGATTTGAGGCCAGATCTTGGGAGGAAGTTGGGAGTTGAACCCCAACTCAAGATATATATAAATAAAATCTTTTTTATATTCAAGTACATTCATATTAGTATAATGATGATGATTTTGTGAAGCTTGAAGCCATTTTCATGCAGGGAAGCCATTGAGGAAGGGAACTTTGGAGGCCATTTTCGGGAGCTACGCTCAACCTTTTTTAGTGTCGTCAGTTGTGTTGGATTCTTGAGGTCGAGAAGAACAAAACTAGACTAGTTTGTAATCCTTTTGAGATACTTCTGATGTAATTTTTCAGCATTGAATATAAATAAGAAAGCCTCCCCCACTGAGACAAAGGCCCAGAGATGTAGGCAACCTTGTCGGACTCCATTATCAAGCTTGTTGTTATGGTTTTCTATTCCTTATGTTTATTTTCTGATCTGCATTATTTATGATGGCTACAATATTATTTCATTAAGATCTTCTTCTTTTCTTAATTTCTAAGTGGTAATTGAACACATGCTTAAAACTCAACCAAGTGTTTTAAAGATCATTTCCGGATCAAGTGGAATTAGAGAAGGTTGAAAGTTGGTTGTTTGAGTTTGGATGATTACCAAGGAAAAGCTAAGTCGTGGTGAGGGATATATTGTAGAAGGAGATCTTGAGAATGGATCGAGAAAGAGGGCATCTTAAAGTGAGAAGATGGCATCTGAAGAAGGAATGTCTCAGAGAGAGATAGAGTTGCAAATGAATTTATTCGACATGTCAGAGATGGTAAAGGTCTTA
The DNA here is from genome assembly GCA_010110895.2 of Picea sitchensis. Taxonomy (NCBI): domain Eukaryota; kingdom Viridiplantae; phylum Streptophyta; class Pinopsida; order Pinales; family Pinaceae; genus Picea; species Picea sitchensis. The sequence continues at coordinate 182,153 of SNQJ01S0005153.1, read as the reverse complement.
TGTGATGATTACTTGGAACGTAAGAGGCCTTTTCAAGGGGAATCGTCAAAACAAGACAAAAGCGAAGAAGGAGAGGACCCTTCTAAAACTCCTCCTTCACCTCCTTCATCTCCATCATCTACTTCTTCTTCAAGTACAAGTGCAACTTCTACCGCAAGAAAACATTCCCATAAACATAAGCATGATATTCCATTACTTAAGCTTGATGTGAAATTTGAATTGCCCATGTATGATGGTGAAGTCAATGCTGAGAGGCTTGATAACTGAGTCAGACAGATGGAAATTTATTGCAGTGTGCAACAAATCAAAGATGAGGCCACCCAAATCAAACTGGAATCTCTTCGTCTTGTAGACACAACACTCATATGGTGGCAGAGTAAGTTGCAAAATGGTACTGAGCAAGTTGGTAAAGTATTTCCATCATGGAAAGATTTTGTTTTTTCACTTAGAAAGAAGTTTTATCCTTTGGGTTACAAATAAAAGGCATTAATTGAATGGCAAAGTCTTAAACTAAGAAAAGGATAAATGGTGCAAGCACACACAAATGAATTTCGTAAGATGGAATTAATGTTAAATATCCCATTACATACACAAGAAACTCTTATGAAGTATATAGGAGGTTTACCTGCACATATTCATAACACTGTATTTATGTTTGGACCTACTAATATTGATGAGGTTTTTTTCCAAGAAACGTATATTGAAGCAGGGAAAACATGATTTGGTGTATTAGGGGAATCACCTTCAAGGAAATAAGACAAAATAAAGGAGCATGGAAAGAAAGCAAATTCAGTGACAAGTAAGGAAGAGAAGCTCTCTTGCAAGCATTGCAAGAAAGAAGGGCATGATGATGACCATTGATGGAAATTTCATCCAGAGAAGAGACTGAAATGGTTCAAAGAGAGGAAAGGGAGGCAAATAGTTGCAACAACAACGTGACCAACAAACTTGGGATATGATTTAGGTGATGAGATTAAAATCACAACAGTTGGTTTGACAGGTAAAATTGGTGATGGATATGATTATAGAAGTAAATTGTTTCATATAAGGGTCATAATGAACATACTAAGATCAATACATTGATGGATAGTGGATCTCAATCTAACTTGATTTTAGAGGAAGTGGTTAAACAATTGGGATTGACAACTAAGATACATCATAAACCTTACTCACTTAAATGGATAAGAAAAAATCATAAATTACACATAGCAAAGAAATGCACTTTAAAGTTTGCAATTTCATCAAAGTTTGTGGATGAGGTAACGTGTGATGTGGTGCCACTAAATGAATGTGGAATGGTCTTAGGCAGTCTTTATTTATATGATCATAAAACAATCTTATACAAGGAACCGAATCAATATCACTTAACTAAAGAAGGCAATGAATATGTTGTTCATTCTCATCACTTAAAAGAAAATCAATCTCTTCAAACAATGGAATAATTAAGGAAGGCAACCCATGTAAGCAAGACACCTATAATTGTGCCAAGTAAAGAAATTGATCTTAAGCATGAAAATGAGATGGTTGTAGAATGGAAGTTCAATCATACTTTGCTTCAAGATAAGTTAATGTTGTGCAAGCACATCAAACATATTGGTTCAGTTACAGTCATATTTCTGATGTTATCGCTACTAATGTTTTCTACATGGATGGTAGTGGATTCAGTGAGATGTGAAAGAGTTCAAGTGGCTAACAATATGCTTTTAGTTGTCATGGTTGTTTTGCAATTGATTATGATGCGACAGGTGCACATGACAGAGTTTAAAGACAAAGGACAAGTGGGGTGGCCTATCCCACACTTGATGACTGGTTAATACCCTTTTGGAGGACCAAAAGGTCTTAGTGGGGAGGCATGATCCAAAATGGATCCAGGAAGACATAAAAATAAAATTTCTCAGAATTGGACAAAACCAGTTCCATTGCGTCGATTCTGGCCATATAAGTTTTTCAAAAAATGGACATCGTATGTGAAATTTATCACGTTCTGATTGATTTCCCAAACAGGCAAAAAAATCAACTGGTCAAAGTCAACAGGTACACATGGAAGCATGAGGATGTGACATGTGTCACTCATTTTATGCATTTTCAGGGGTTGATGTGGACCAATAAAAAATTGACATGTGGCATTGTATGGACGCGACACATGGCACTGTACGGATGCAACACGTGGTTGGACAAAATGTTGACATGGCCCAATGACAAGCCGACACGTGGAAGTACAAATGCTAAAATGGTAGGGTGACTGGGTAGTACAGATGTTGATGTGGCAAGTGACTTGGTAGTACGAATGTTGATGTGGAAGACTCAAGATACGACATGTGGTTCCAAGTCAATGACATGGCAGGCTAACAGGATGGTGACGTGGTGTTGACTATGTGCTGAATGGACTATACAGTCCAATCATAGGGTGAGATGTGGCCCAATCAGAGGTCTCCACATGTCACACCAGATTTAGCCAATGTTGGTTGGGTCAAAAATTTGTTACCTCTGGGGAATCGACCACTCGACCTATCCTCCAACCTAAGTTTTTGGAACAAGCGCCAACCGACCGCCCTACACATATTTCTTGTTATACAAATGGAAAGATTTGAATTTAAAATGGATGTGGGTGATTTTTTTGGGATAAGTCATGGTCGTCAGGGGATAGCCTGACGGACCAGAAGCTAGGAACTAGGAGCCAGCGCAGACAAGTGGTCGACGAGGGGGGTTAGCACCTAGACACATGGCCACATTCACATGACCTGGACTGAAAGTTTAGGGGCTAGCGGGCCAACACTCATCCCGGGGGCCATATGGCAGCGCCCATATGAACAGGAGTTCAGAGAAATGGGGTTGTGCCAAATATTTGGAAATTTTTGGGTTTTAAACTTTATAATAATATTTTTAATGGTTTTTTATGCTAATTTGGATGGATTTTGGCCATTTTGGGGGGATCTGGAGCCCGATTTGAGGCTAGACATTGGGAGGAAGTTGGGAGGTGAACCCCAAATATAGATCTATATAAATCAAAGGCTTTTGATAGTCAAGGAGGTTCATATTAGCATAATGATGATTAGTGTTTGGTTCTTGAAGCCATTTTCATGAAGGGAAGCCATTGAGGAAGCGAACTTTGGAGGCCATTTTCGGGAGATATGCTCAACCGTTTTCAGTTTCGTAAGCTGTTTTGGATTCTTGAGTTCAAGAAGAACACAACCAAACCAGTTTGAAATCCTTTTGAGATACTTCTAATGTAATTTTATAGCATTGAATATAAATAAGAAAGCCTCCCCCATTGAGACAAAGGCCTAGAGATGTAGGCAACCTTGTCGAACTCCATTATCAAGCTTGTTGTTATGGTTTGTTGTTCCTTATGTTTTTTTTCTGATCTGAATTATTTATCATGGTTGCAATATGATTTCATTAAGATCTTCTTCTTTTCTTAATTTTTAAGTGGTAATTGAACACATGCTTAAAGCTCAACCAAGTCTTTTAAAGATCATTTTCAGATCACAAGATGTAACTTAACAATGGATCGCAAGATCATGTCTCCCGAGTTATATCTCGATACTCAATGGCTTGTTCTTGTAATGGTTATCTAATATATGGGGAAACTAAATCAAATCAAACTAGATTAAAAGACAATGAAGACAATCTGAAAATGACTTGTAAACAAATGAAGCTAAAACTCCAAGAGAATTCTTCAAATGGATACAACAACAATAATGAAATATACCTAATAGAATAATGAATCCACTGAATGAATGAGAATATGTAACAATGATCTATATGAAGATGAATATATGAAAGGATATGCACTCTTTGTTTTCCATGTTCAATGTATTGCAGATGTGATACAATCTTCTAATCAATTCCAAGAACATAATTTCAGAGTGAGAGTAGAGAAATATAAGAGGAATGGATTTAACTCTTTGTGTGTCTTATATTATTGGACTAATGAGAAAAATTCACAAATAATTGGTGAGAGCTAAAATGGAAATGATTTACCTCTGTAACCAATCTCGAAACAACTCAGATCTGGGCACAATTTATTAGAGAGGGTTTATGTTTATGGATGTAACATTGGGTATTATGGAATTGAGTTCTTGTGAATGTATGTTGAGGTATGTTTTAATCGATTTGTATGAAGAAAATGGATGCGTGATTATGAGAGGGAATACTTGTGTTTTGTTTTAGTTTTATTTGTTTTATAAACACACAAACGAAACACGTATTAGAAACTAACGAAATTGTTGTCAACTAACAGAACCTTACCAGCATTAAAGAGGGTGATGTTGGGAAAATATGTAAGGTGAATCAAAGGGTGAATTCATGGAAGGTATATCTGGAGTGAAGGCGCACTAATTGAGAATGGAATAGCAATGGGTTAGCAATGAGTTGGAAGAGGGAATAATGGTCAAAGTGTAGTGAGTTTGGAAAAGGACACGGCTGTAAGTTGCAATGATGATTTGGGAAATGCAATCAATAAAAATAGAATATTTAGAACAAAGATCTAAAACCCGATTTGAAGGTGAGTGGAGACACAATTTTGGGTGATATTTAAATACTCATATTCTATAATCAAATTGCACAATGGGTGGATCTGGCTGCTGATAGTAAGTGTGTTAGAACTTAATAAACATAAAATAGAGATACAAAAGAAGGAAGTGATAAATACAATGGAAGAGATGGAACATTATTGCATACAATTGAAGAATTAATCCTAAGTATTTAATTAACCTGAATTCATAAAACTAAATAAAATTGCAATCCCACAAAGGATGAATTGAAATTAAACGGTAAGTAAGCTGGAAATGCAATTAACTAAATCCTAATTACTATGCAAATAAAATGATAAACAAGACCAACACATACCAGGTTGAGAGGGCCCTACCTCACCTAGCATGTGTGGCTAGAGAGGCTTACACAACCAAGGAGTAATCACGCTCAATGACTCATAACATCAACACTTCCTTATTCAATTCAAATCCAAAAATTTACAACACCTTTCTTATGGATCCAAATCTCCCCATATGAGAGCATAATAACATAATTATGATAATAATTAGTGACCTATAAGTCCTTTGATCCTTATTTATACATGAAACCAATTGGGGGATTTGATAAAACTAAATTCCCAAACTCAGAAAACAATTTTTGCAATTTTAGGATAAATCTCAAAAAATCTGAGTTTTTCATCAATTTGTGCAGATTCGAGTTAGAGATCCACCCATATCTTCCAAAAAATTTGAATCCTTAAAAGTGCCCACTTTGAAGTCAATATTCCACATTTTAGACAAAACCCATTTCAGAGAATTTCTATATCTGATACCATGTGCACGAAAATCAAGGCACAAGTTGGGAGTTTGATATTTTTACTAATTTTTGCATAATCATTCCCCTTGAGCTGGAAGTCCACACATGTGATTTCGGTGAATTATGACTCACATTTCCACATGTCGACTTCATTCTGGAAAACCATGGTCCTGATTTTCCTCTAGAAGCATTCCAAAATTTTGAACTATATCTAGTATCGGATCCCTATAAGATGTTGGTATCGGATGAGCACATGTGAAAAATAAACACTGGTACTGAATGAGAATAGGTACAGAATGATCACAAGTACTGGATGACTGTAGAACCTTCTGGTACTAGATGACTTGGAGAGTGAGTATCGGATGACCTTGAGTGTCATCTTAGAACCTTGTCTTAATATGATTTCCACAACAAGGCTATTAGATGGAATAAAGCACATAGATAACTATTATAACTATCAATAAGACATGAAAATCATAGGTTAAACATTTATTACCTCATGTACACCAAGAGATATCCAAATCAATGTATCATTGAGCAAAATGAATGGATTACTCATAGTTTTAGGCAACATTTTCAATATAGGTTGCAAAAGTAAGGTGTCTTTGGATGTCAAAAAGGATACCCAACAAATGATAAACATATTCCCTCCTAAGGAGTAAACTAAAGTACAAGGGGCCTTGGACTACCATAACATCAACACAGATAATTTTCCCTTGTAAGGTGGAAAATTGAGGAAGGATCCCTAAAGGTTCACTGGATTTTCTATTAAAATCCAAAATATGATGGGTCACCAACACAAGCTAAGGGGAACCAATATATTTCCAAGCAGTTGAGGATAGAATATTAACATAAGTGTCTTCGTTTATAATAGTGCGACGCATGTTTTTACTATAAAACTGCATAATGATTTGGAAAGGTAGGTAGAAAGGATGGCGAGGATCTACCATCTTATTCCAATAAAAGGAAATGACCTCAATACTTTGAGGGGGTTCCGTTGAAATGGGTGAAATTTCCCCTTGTCCATAAGAATCTGAAGTGATAAGAAAACCTAAGTAATATCCACTTCACTCTTCAAGAGAGATTGGGATCGACTGAGGATTGAATCAGACCAATCATTTCATGAACGAATGGTTGGTTGGGAGAGGACTTATGGGAAGAAGTTGGAGGTTTTTGTTGGGAAATAAAAATGTATTCCAATAATTGTGAAGCTTCATCCATATGAGGGCAAAGGTAACTGTCGTGCATTTTCCCATACAACCAACAAGGAATATTGACTTTGTCGTTTTTTCCCCCAAACGCAGGATCACCGGTTGATGGGTTGTCACCAGCATGACCTGTAGTAGCTAGTGACATGGGCTATTGAGAACCTATGGACCACACTTTCAAAACTGTGGGAATACCAAGGAAATGTTTAAGAAGGTGGTCACCCTTACAAATCCTGCAAGCGAATTTTGGCTTGCAACCTATATTGGTCAACTTTTTAACATTAGCATCCCTTGTGACAATGGTTGGTTGAATAACCCCTTTATTATTTGTCTTCTTCTTGTTATTCCTTCTCTTATTCTTCTTATCCTCCTGGTTACTAGCATCGAGGGTTTCACCAGGCGAGTAAGAAGAAAGGGAAGAAGACACAATGGGTGAAGAAGGAAAAGGGTCAATAGGAGGGTGATGTTCTTGCATTGGAGAACTTGCTTGGGAAAAAACAAGGGAATTCAGGACAAAAGGAGTGGAAAATAACCATACTAGCAACCCCACTATGAAACCGGGTAGATTCAATGTAGCAATATAAGGAGGACCAACGTTTCCAAAAGAAGGAAAAACATAAGGTTCCCCATGAAAAGGGGTTGCTTGGTTGGTAACCTTAGGAACCGTCACCATCGATGCAAATTCAACCTAAGGTTTATTAAACATAAAAAACCACACACTATCAAAGTCACTACAATATAAGAGCAAGCAAACAACTCCCTCAAGACAGGGAGAAAAGAAGTAAGGATCTTCTGAAGACGAGAGATGAGGCTATAAATGAAGTAGCGAGCAACAATTACGATAACCTTCATGAAAAAAATCCCTCAAAGTGCAAGTAAATTCCTATAGGAAAATATTCTCCTGGTTCGCTGAAGCGGTGATTGAACGGTTGTCGCATGTACTATAAAAAACCTTCTTTGCAGAAGGAACCCCCCTTCCAGTCACCTGTGTCAAATCCTAGGAGATGTTTCTATGTTTACCAATTCACAACGAACGACCGGGGGGTACAGTCGACAGTAAATACTAGAAAATGGGCCTGGGAATATTGGACATAAATCCATGACCCAAAAACTAAGAAGAAGTGGTGTCACCTTGAGGACTTTCCACTCTTCAAATCCCCAAAGTTTCAATAGTCCCACTAGGCGAATGAAAGAGGGGAAATCTCAATGGATCATTTCGCTTGACGTCATGTTTGACTCCTATGTAAGAGGATCTTTCCCAACTAACGTTAATTGTTACTACTAGATTTTACATGCTCTCTAGTATTCTACAGTCTCATTTAATAGCCTTGAAGAGTTAACTCTCCACCCTACTATAAAGGCCCTAAAATCCTAGACATGTTGGTTTGCTATCAAAGAAAACAAATTCTAATTGATTTTAGATTATGTACCTCGTTCCTTTTAATGGCTATTGCTTACTCAATTAGGTGCACGAAGATGAAACTGGTGGTGTGATGACTTGATTCCAAAAGAATGCAGAAAGAATGAAATGAAAAATATTTCGTTTCGATGAATTCTATCTAAGGAAAGGAGAAGAACTCTTTAACTCAAGTAGATATCCAAAACTCCACCTATAAAAGTAGAATGCAAAAAAAATGTTTTCTTCTTTTCAAATCACATGAAAAACTCAAAAGATACTCTTCTTTTCTTTAGCTTTCAATCAAAATGAAAGGACTCAATGACACTTGCAAAGAAACCAAAAGATAAATAAGATGAAGAAAATAAGCACTCAACTAGGCTTAGAGAAATCAAAGACAAGGACACTTTCAACACTTGTTCAAACAAGAATCCTCAACAAGTTTATGAAACCTCAACAAATCAAGAATAAAAATAAAAAATGCAAAGTTGCAGCTAGTCCAAAAGAGCTCAGTAGTAAAATCAAGGTATCAGAATTTTTCCTAAGAGGAAAATAACAAGAGACTAAAAAACAAGGCTTAGTGCAACATAAGAAATCTCCAAATCAATGAAAAATATCCCAACAATAAGTAAAACACTTAGAAGGATTTGGAATCAAGCTAACAAAAGTTTGAATACCTACAACCTATGAGGATAAAACTACTAATGATAGAGACTGAACCAAAGGATTAGGTTAACCTAGGTCAGTCATGAACATTTCACAATTTGAAGGAATTTCAAACTCAAAAGATGCAACAAAACATGTGATAATCACTGAACTTCAACCAACCAGAGCCACAATCAAGCATGGAAGATTATAATGTAAAGGTCTGAGACAAACTGAAAGATAGGAGGGAAAATAAGCTCCAAATTCACTCAGAACAAGGATTATCACCCCTGTAACCATGCAGACAGGGTGATGATAAGGGTATCATCGCTCCCCAATACACTGACATGGAGATATAATCAAGGTTTCATCGCTCTATACTCCCTTATAGGGGGTCGATGAAGCCTATAAAGTGGTTAAAAAAAATCAAACTTTACCTAGATTTGAGATAGGGTCAGGTGTTTGGCTAAGATATCTTCCCAATGATGATGTGGGAAGGGGATATATCAAATACAAAGCATCAAAATAAAAATTATCAAATAACAAGAAAGACTCAAAAGGTTATAAATAAAAAGGAAAGACTAAACAAAACTTTCCCAAGTGGAGTCACCAATATTCTGTTGTGGTAAATTCCCCCCTGCGGATAGGTGAAACCCCCTTGGATCAAGACCCCTCTTTGATCCAAGACAGAAGAAAAAAAATGGTGAACTACTTCCCCCCTAGACCTATTTCAACAATTATAATAAGAAGAGAGAGATGGGTGAATTACATTTTTACATCGGTTGTCCTTGTTGCTCCAACCTTTGATATTGATGTCCAAGTTCCTAGGTGAAAGAAAAGTCCCACAAAGAATAAAGAAAAACTTCTTTCTTCCACGCTATATTATTAAATAAAAATAGATCTATATAAGATGAATTAAACAAAAATAGGCATGCATATACTGAACTCATAAACATGAGTGGAATAGGCCAAGTTATATATTAATGGAAATAAAATAAGAGTGAAGCAATTACAATGTCAATCTCGATGTTGCATCATCTCCTCCAAGATATCCTTTTCATCCCCTTGGATCTCACACAATTATAAATATGATGCTCTCAATTCTTCTCCCTTGAATGTCTCAAGATAAGAAGTATGATACTTTGAAATTATCTCCCCCATTTCACTCAAGAATGGCCTCCATTATATAGGATTTGAGGCATCACAACCATAAGATATTTTTGAGGAGAGGATGTGGTCAAGTGAGGCTTAAAATGAACTAACAAGATTTTCTTTCCTTGAATAGATTTAATATCAAACCAATCGCTTAACCGACTTAGATCTATCGGAAACAACCTCACAAATCAAGGCATGATGGTTGAAACTACTTCATCGCTCCCTAATACACTCTAGGGGAGTGGTGATTAGGGTTTACACTCCTTCTATATAGGTAGGGGTTAATGAATCTCAAACAAGGCCAAAATCTCAAGGAAAAGGTAGTATTTTGACCTCCAACTAATAGGTTTCCCTTCCAAATTGTCTAGAGGTCATGAAAAACACTTCTTCATGGTGATGAAGTTGTGACACATAAGTACGACACTTAGGTGCGAAAATTGGTAGCGCGACACGTAGGTGTATAACAGTTGTGACACTTAAGTGCAACATTTGGTAGTGCGAAAATTAGGTGTGAGACACATAGGACGAGCTGGCCATGCAGTTAATATTGCCATTGATATAGAAAGGATATGTGGAGCACTGGCAGAAACCAAAAGTGTGCGAGGTTTTTTTTTTAGGAAAATGAGTGGAGCTGTGCAAATAGAGACAATGCTTCAAAATAGTGAAAGCTCTAAAAGAAAGTATTAATGTTAGAAATAGGGTTGATTAGCTAATTATATATTGAGGAGAAGATATTCATTGATTCCTTAGTATTGAGCTCGCTCCAAGCCTATTGTAATAGTAATTCTTGTGAATAAATATATGTGTGTGTGTGTGTGTGTGTGTTTTGAGCAAAGGCGCATTGCGCAGTATGTTGTAATTATGAGGATTCATGTAGATAAGATATGAAGTTCTTCGGTTTTCATATGTATCTATCATGCGCAATGTACATCTCTATTGTGATGGAATGGCTCCAGTAATAAAGATGCGACAATTCTGATTCATTCTATGTCTATCATGTATGAGTTTAATATGTGTGTGTTTTGTTTTAACTCATAGTCCTAATAATATGTCAAATATGAGTTGCATGGATGCCAATCCTAATGAATTTTAGTGTGTTTATCCTTCATCCCTTTCACAAGAACTTATGGTCTCTGTGATCCTCTCTTCATCTCGGGTGATACCTTCCTTGGCCTTGGCCAAGGATTGATATTACGGTGCTTTGGGGTTTTTGTTGGAAAAATCTAGACAAACCCTGGGGATAAACAAACCATCGTTAAGAAGGATGCGTGCAAGCATGGAACAAAAATACCAACAAATGGTTTCGTTGTCGGGACCTAAAAGTATTGTAAGTAACGATGAAGGAAAGAAATGAGGTGGCATCCCTCAAAGGAGGAAATTCAAGACTGGGTAGAGGAGAAATAACATGAGTTTACCCTATGAGAGACTCAATGATTGAGGGAGAATGAAAAGAAATGGAAAGACAAGTATATTTACTCGGATATGCATGAGATTTTCTTTGTTGAATTTTCTTGTCTATTGCATAAATGGATAAAAGGGAAAATTGTTACTAATTCTTTGGTGTGGCTATTGGAGCTAGTGGCTTGGGATCAAGACAAGCTTGAAGAACTAAAAGTGTTGGATAACAAGTGGACTTAGGCTATCAACTTCTAGGTTGCTCAAGTAAAATATGGCTACATTGTTAAATTTTCCATGGAATACATTGACTCTTTCACTGAAGTTGAAAGAAAGTTTGCACAAGGACCAAGAAGGTGAATGCTAGAAGAAATTCCCCTTTGGATAAAAATGATGGTCATGGATAAAGGGATAATGTGCATGGATCTCAGTCGAATGGATGGTCGCTCTCACAGGAATCAGGGGTTCAAAGAAGAGGGAGAAAATGAGAGAAGATGGATTCATTTAGGAAGATCTAGAAATGGTTGAGATGAGGAGAGTTATGGAACGGACCCATAAAATTAGAGGATTAAAAGAGTTGAGAGGTATGCAAGAAGAGTTGAGATAAGATAAAGAGTGGAAAAGAAAGGTGGAAAATAATTATTTAGGGTTCTTGGTGATGATTGAGGTCAAGATGAAGAAAATGAGAACCTGCATCGGGAGGTAGTAGTGCGAGAGAGCATGTTGTGCCAGAGTGGAGCACAAACAACGACATACCCACCAAGAGGAGTGGAATAGAGGATATGATGCACAATAGGGATACCAAAAGTGATACTAGTATGAACCTAGGTGACAAATTCCACACCCCTTAGTTGTTGCGGAGTGTTGCAGCCTTAGAAGAGGATGAAGCGCAGAGTAGTGGTGTGTTGATAATAAGAGATGATGGTACACAAAGAAGTAGTGTGTTGTTTGGAGAGGGTGATTGCATGCAAAGTGGCAGTGCACAGATCAGCCTAAGAGATAAAGCATGGATTTTTAGTGCACAGGTAGGCCCATGAGACAAAGCACACATTTGTGGTACATAGTTAGGACATGAAGGTAGAGTGTAGCGTGTTGTTGTTCAAGAAGAAGAGGAATATAGAGGATTCCATAGTGGCATGGGAGATGAATTGAAAATAGTAGACAATATTGCCTTATTTGCAAGTGAATAAATATCACAGGTCACCTAGGTGAAGAGTTTAAGAAGAAGTTGGTCTTACCCCCCCTTTGTACCATCCCTCTTATATTTTTAATAAAAAACATAAAAGGCGGTGGAATGTTGAATTATAATAAAGAGAAGGCGCATTTTTAATAAAAAAAAACATAAAAGACAGTGGAGATATTGGAGTATAATAAAGAGAAGAAGAAGAGAGAATCGAAGAGATGAGTGAAGAAGAAGGTGAAGTCAACAATAATTTACCCCAATCAATAGTCGTGTGGAAAAGTCAAGCCCCTAACAGTCAAAGAAGAGGAACTATATCATGTTTGAAGATAATGAATCAAGACAGTACAATGATAATACATGTGTTCCACGGAACGGGTAAGGATGATTGAAAGAAACACTAGTTTACCTATGAAGCAATCTGGTCTATAAAGAGAATTACGAACAAAGCAACCAAAATCATGCAATTGGATACCACGTTCAAGAATACATCCTTGATGTGGTATATGAAGTATAAGGATACTATGCCAACATGACATACAAGGTCCCTAATCGAGATTAAGAAGGATCTACTTAGGGAGTTCCAAAATCCTAAGTCAGAATCCCAATGTATTAAAGAGATAAAAGGGATCAAGCAGAAGGAAGGAGAAACCATCTGGGACTATGACCAATGGTTTAAAATCCTTTTGGATAGGCTGACTTTCCAAATCTAGGACGTGCATCATAGGGAATGGTTTATTGTGGGAATAATTCCCCTTATTTGAGTACCGCTCACCCAACAGAAGGTGACAACTGAAGCGAAGGTGGTAGAAATTTCCATGCATCTGAAAGCTACGCTAGGAGAGGCAGAGACGTTGGCAGGTTTGGATTAGGTGTAGTCGCAACTGGCCAACTTGACGATGCAACTGCAAGATATGGATAAGAAATTTTTTGTGCATGAGCACGTATATTGTATCACATGTTTCTAAGAAGCGAATTAGAGAGATGAATGCCATGTCCTGCCAAATTATGTGGAAATGGGTGCACCCAGTCCCTTTCCATCTGGGAAGAAAAAATGGTGTGAAATATACAGAAATTAGGGCCACATTTCATCCCTCTTTCCAACCTTGCAGAAGTATCATATGATGACTCACATTTCATTATGTGAGTTCTATAAATCCATCAAGGATGATGTCAATATCTACCACTCACTCCAGTTAATGCAAGATAATACATGTGATGCATTATGAGTACAAGAGGAGCAGAAAAGTGGTGAGTGCAGTGGCATGGAAAGAGGTGGATACCAAGGAGTTCCATGAGGTGTACATGGGCACGGTTTCAACTGAGGATATAGTGGAGGGGGAGGTAGACCCCCCACATGTTGTAATTGCGATGAGATTGGTCATGTCTCACGATTTTGTACCAAACCACACGTGCTCTGTGCATATTTTTATAGTCCTGAGCATGTCACCGAAGACTGTCCTAACTTGATAAACAAGTGGGAGGAAAAGAAGACCAATTATAACATGGTGCACGCTGAGCCACACAAGAACAATAATAAGAACGAGGATTCTTAATTTCTAGGTAGTAACATGTGAAGGGGTGAATACATGAGTTGAATTCAAGCATGGTGAAGGTTCAGTTAAAAATCCAGATGAAAATATAAGGAAGTCACCTCATACCCCCCCAAAGTGTGATGTTTCTCAACAGAAGAAGTTTATGCATGATGCACATAGATAATCATACAGAGAAAGAGTGTGCGAAGAGATACAAATCGCAACTCAAAGGTCACTCGAGGAGGCCTTGATCTAGGAAGAAGTATAGAGGGAGACTCATTAGTCACTGGAAGAGGATCAAATCCATGAAGAAGTGAAACATGCGACGCAAAGGTTGTTGGAAGAGGCTCAAATCCATGAAGAAGCGCAATGTTCAATGCAAAGGTCTCTGTAAGAGGCTCGTGTGTGTGAAGAATTGTAGTGGGTGACACACAGATCGTTGGAGGAGGCTCGCATGTGTGAAGAAGTTCAACATGAATTGAAATTATCAATAGAGGAGGCTCGTAGACATACTGAGTTGCGACATGTTGAGAAAAATTCCTATGAAGAATAGTGCCAGGAGGAATTGCAACACACAATGCGCACAAAAGTTTTACATGAACTAGGTCGCAAGGATGAATATGAAGACCACGTAAGTTCTTTCTTGCACTTTTGTTTGTGAATAATGAATGATATAGAAGATACAATTAAGTTAACTCAGATGTTAGCTACTTTCATGAAGGAAAAAGGAGTGGAGGTTATCATATCTGCTCTGTTTCCAGAAAGAGATGTATGCCAAGCCAGCAAGCACAAGCACACTGGACGCGAATTTAATATGATATCATAACTTGGTGGCTATGACATGGATTGCATCATGTTGGATCTGGGATTCGACGTGGATATTTTTCCAAAGAAATCTTGGGAGGTGATGGGGAAACTGAATTTAGTTTGGTTTCCCATATAGCTTCGCTTGGCCAATAAATCCAAGATCTACCTAATAGGCCATCTAGACAAAGTAGAATTCAATATATAAGGAGTGAATGCAAAGGTCAACTTTGAGGTCATTGAGATTATGGATGAATCTAATCCATATCCTACATTACTGGGTATTGACTCAGACTTTGACAATAATGCAATGTTAAACTTGAAGAAGCAGAAGATGTCCTTTGAAACAGACACCCTATGCATGTTTGCACCACTAGATCCCTATGAAGGTGATATGTACAATGAGCTTGTGGATGAGGATGCATGGAGCTCAGTCATTGATACCATTTATAAGATCATAGGACAAATGGAGGACTATATCAACCCCACCATAAATGGAGAGTTAAGTTGGAGAAGTGTCAATTCCTATGACATGATTCTAAGGATGCCATGGATAGGTGGCAGAATAAGTTCTATGAAGTTTCCACTCGTAGATGCACATGGATAACAAAAGAAGTGTGATGGATTGAGTTTGATTTGTGCGATGCCCCATGGTTTGATGGGACATGGTCGGTGGAGATGTTCCTTATACAGATGGAGAAAATTGTTTGCGCGTAGTGGAGACTTTAGGAAATGGATGTAGTGGTTAAAGGTGCACCTACGCGGTGGTGGGAGACACAACACTCGAATATTCAAAGTTGGGCACTTTAGCATAATTCATAAAGGTTAGATTCCATCCCATCACCAAATTTGAGCTAGCCAACCAATACATGGGCACTGAGAATCCTTAGGAACAAATTTATTTATGTGAACGAATTTATACCTCTAAGAACATCCCTCGAGCCCAATGGGTCCATTAGTTTGTCCACACAATGGACATGGTCCCTAAAATATGGTACATTAAGGAGGAACTCATGAGGCAAACAATTGAATGGACCCATATAAGTTCCCAGTTTCTTTCAATCTTCAGTTTCACCGTGTAAGATCCGACTCATAGAGAGGAGATCCACCAGATTAAGGAATTTATTTTCCATTGGTAACTAAAGGACACCACCCCCAGGTTGTTCTGATCATACCATCAACCAATGGAAAAACTGAAAGAAGAAGTACATTGCTATAATATTGATGTAGACAATATTGATGATGATGACCCACGCGACATCCATATCAAAGAGTCGAAAGGATAATGCACAGTAAAGGGAAAGGTGATAGAGATGGATGCACTAGACTATATTGGCCCCATAAAAACCAAGAAACACAATATTGGCACTGAAGAAGCATCCAAGATGGCCATTATTGGAGATTATTGGGATAAGGAGTAAGAGGACTTGTTTCCTTGGAGATTTTTTTAGATGAAGGGAATTTCAGGATCATTGGGATATATGAATATTCAACTCAAACCAGATGCCAAACCGGTCAAGAGAAGGCCCTATCACTTAAATTCTAAGTATAAATAAAAGGTGCGCAAAGAACTAGATTGAATGTTGGATGTCGAGATCATTGTTCATGTAGAGGAGTTTGATTGGATTAGTCTTATGTTCATGCAACCGAAGAAGACATGGGAAATTTTCATATGTGTCGATCTGAGGAGTCTAAATGTAGTCTGCGTCCATGAACCTTTCCCGACATCCTTCACAAATGAGGTGCTGGAAAATGTTGATGTACGAGAATCCTACTCATTCAAATATGTATTATTAGGATATCATCAGGTTCAGATCACAAAGGAATATCAGGCCAAAACCACCTTTGTGAAAGAATGTGGGTCATTTTCTTACACGGTTATGCCCTTTGGCTTGAAAAATTCCCCTGCAGTGTTTTCCTAGATAGTGGTCGCAGCCTTCAAGGAGGTTATCCACAAGTTTCTCGAGGTATACTTGGATGATTGTACTATGTTCAGTCTGTTAAAAGAACATATGAAAGCTCTTCGACTAATGTTGGATCGATGTCACCAGCTACATATCTCTTTGAATTTAAAGAAATGCATATTTTGTACATCCTTTGGTATATTTCCGGGCCACATCGTGTTCAAGGATGGATTGCTTGTGGATCTAGATAATATTGTCTCCATATTGGATATGGTTCCCACCACTTCATTTTGAGAAATGCGCACAACATTGGGTCATACAGGATATTACCGATGGTTTATCCATAATTATGCCAAAATTGTGGCTGCATTGGAAAAGTTGTTTAACAAGGATACTAAGTACAGGTGGATAACAAAATTCCAACAAGCCTTCGATACCCTTAAATAAAAATTGGTTACTGCACTCATTTTGGTTTTCCTTGATTGGTCGAAGCTCTTACATGTCCACAACGATGTTTCATCCATTGATTTGGGCATCATTCTAGAACAACCAAGAGAGGGAAACATCAATTATCCGGTCTATTTTTCTAGTTGAAAGTCATCCAATGTAGAAAAAATTATGCAACAACTGAGCAAGAGGGCTTGTCCATGGTATATTCCTTGCAAAAATTTCACCACTACTTGCTAGGGTCGGATTTCAAATTCTTCACCGATCATTATGTGCACAAGTATTTAGTCAACAAGCTAGTGTTGGGTGGAAGAATATGTCATTGGTTGCTATTGTTTCAAGAATTTGACTTCGAAGTTGTTTTTAACCCTAGAAAACACCATGTTGGACCATATCATCTATCGTATATTAAGACTGGGGACATGGCTACGAGCCTTAAAGATGAACTCCTTGATGTGAAACTCTTTTGAGTCAAATCCATGTCTGATCAATTGGCTGAAATAACATAAATTTTCATCATTGGCCAGACTCCCACTGAGTATACTCCCTTGCAATGTCGACAACTGGTGACCCGTAGTGTCAATTATCGATTGATTGTCAGAAAATTGTATAAGTTGGGTGCAGATGGCATCCTGTGTCACTTTTCTTTGGAACACGAATGAGACTCCCTCCTATACGAGGTGAATGAAGGTATTTTTGGAGGCCAAAATGTCGGTAAGGCTACTTCATGCAAGGTCCTACATGCAGAGCTTTGGTGGCCCTTTCTCTTCGCGGACTCTAAAGACTACTGCAAACACTGTGATGTATGTCAACGTGTTGGAAAGCCATGCTGCAGAGATGAGATTATGTTTTTCTATTTGACTACACTTGAGCCCTTCGACAAATGGGATATATATATTTTTGTTCCCATCAATCCTCCTACATCTCACAAAGGGGCACACTACATCATTATCGTGACCGAATACCTCACAAGGTGGGTCGAAGCAGCATGAGTCAAGGATTGTATAACAGAAACAACAACGCACCTTATTTTTTAGAATATCATCACCCGATTCGAATGTCCAAAGGTGTTTATGTGTGATGAGGGGTCACATTTTTTGAATGAAACTATTCAACAAATCACCTAAGAATTCATGATCCATCATTAGAAGAAAACCCCTTATCACCCTTAAGCTAATGGTATAGTGGAAGATTTTAATTTTTTTTTATAACATGCTCTAACAAAATTTTACAATGTACAACATGATGACTAGGATCAATGCATTCCCACATTCCTATGGGATTATCGAACAACATGCCAAAGGTTGATAAAGCACACACCCTTCAAAATTGTTTATGTAAAATAAGTGGTCATGTCGTTGGAATTTGTTGTTCCAAGCCTCAAGGTTCCGCTAGCCACCCAGATGACTGATGATCAGTCTCTTTAGCACATGTTAGATGAGCTAATGGAACTAGAATAAGAATGAATGATGGTTAGTTTAAGTCAATTTTTTGAGAAATAACGACAAAAGGCATGGCATGACCAAAACATACACTAGAAAATTCTCCATCATGGCTATTTGGTACTATTATACGACAACAAATATTTAAACCATCAGGGAAACCTCTACATGCATTGGTTGGGTCCTTTTTTAATATTCCACATCAGTGAAGCAAGTGCCACCAAGATGAAAACCCTACAAGGTTAGCCACTCAAGGGACTAATTAATGACAGTAGTTTGAAGGTTTAATATGGCCCGTAGGGGTTCTCCATCGTTTAAAAATTCCATATAAGTTTTGAAGAGAGGTAAAACATATTTAATGTAGGTTGTACAACAAGTAGAATATCTCATAGTTGGGATAAATTACCTTTTGAAAAACACAAAATTCACATCATTCAAGTAGGTGGATGGGCTTGAGTGACAGTTTGAGCACGTTTCCAAATTTCCAAATCAAGTCGATGCTCTGACATAGCTACTGGGTCTGGATCTAGTCTGACAACTCATGTTGGTTTTTTAAGAGGTTCTCGATGATTAAATCCATTGAAAGGGAAATTAATACAATTCGGGAAGTTCACACATGCCATGAGTACAAAGTTATCTATACCACCTCTTTCCCCAAGAAGCATCTTCAATACAATGGATCAGGTATATCGATCTCCCCATGAGCCAAATTTCACCACCTATTGGCACAGGGGTAAACCCAGGGTTCATATCTAACAGTGCACCAACAAGCCCTAACTATTGGCCCTTTTGACAACACCTACGAAGCAGATGTAGTCTCACCCGACGTAGAAATAGGTGGTTGCAGGACACAAGTGTTTACAACCAGAGGAAATGCAAATTGGATTCAACACAATAATACACAACAATCTATAGTTTTCCAACTCAACCCTACTTCACACAGTTATATCTCGGATCTAACACAATGATGCAATAACAGAGTAATCCGAATGCAAAATAACACAACATCAATCCCAAAGAAGAACACGATATACGTGGTTCACCCTCTCCCTAAGTCTACGTCCACATAACTATATTTCTTGATATTATAGGAAAACATATAGTTCTATATGCACTCTTAGCTTGCAGATCTCTCTCCTTCTCTCTCTCTTTCTCTCCCCTCCCCGCACACCTAGCTGAAGGGTTGATCTTCGCACCCAGCTGAATATCTTACAACACAGACTCTCTCTCGAAAGAATACTTCTCTCTCTCTCTCTCAACAACAATAATTTCTAATTAAATTCTCTAACCCAACCTAGGTCCTCTTGACCTTTATTTATACATTACAATGACTCTCGGACAACCTTAGGCCGAAACCTAGGTGTCAAAACCTTAAAATGCAAAAACCCTAGGTCAACTTGACTCGAGTTTTCAAGGCTTCGCCACCCTGTCTTTCCTTCTTTCCCGCGAGGTGCTCCAAAGCATCTATTGTTGTCTTTTTCTACTTGCTGAGTTTTCCACGATCCATCTTCCTTACTGATCTGTCTTCCTCGGTCTTCTCGTTCAACGTCTCACTTTCTCTTACTTCTCTCCTTCTTTTCTTCTTCTTTGGCCACTTCGACCCAATCTCAGTCAATATGCTTTCCGCACAGTTCATACTTCGTGATTCTTTCCTTAATATTTGCTTCCTTCCATAGCCAAGGGCCAACAAGCCCCCAACACTCACATGTGACTCGTCCCGAGGAACTTCAGGTCTGAACCTTCTGTTTCACTTCAACTTTAGACTATGCTGGACATACTTTTCTTTCTGCTCTACCCCTTTCTTCCCTATGCAGACTGTCTTTTATGTGTCTGGTACCCAGTTTCAACTGCACCTCATATCTAGACCCATCTCCTTCTGCTTTTACAGAGAGCTGCGAGGTAGCGTGTTGTCATAGTACAATTTCAACTGGCTCCCATTCACTAAACCTTCCTTCCACTCTCCATTCAGTGTCTTCAACTACAAAACTCATCCTTCTATAAAACAGGCAACCTCAAATGTCCCAAGCCAATGTGTTCTGAACTTCCCTGGATGCTTCATGAACTTGTTGTCATATACGAATACCAGATCTCCTTCCTTAAAGGATTTCTTCTTGATATGTCTGTCATGGTAGGCCTTTTCTCGTTCCTTATGTACCTACTAATGAAATCTTGTAATAAATTAGTCTTCTTCTAGTTCCACCAACTACGCAAGCCTCTCTTGAACAACTCCAGTGTCATCCATATCTGTGAATGCTGCAATTCTAAGACTAGGAACCAAATATTCCATAGGGACAACTGCTTCTAGACCATAAACCAACTTAAAGGGAGTATGCATTGTCAGCTTCTTGAAGTATTTCTATAGGCCCATAGCACTGCTAGTACTCTCAAATTACCGGGAATGAATTTGAGACTAGGAACCAAATATTCATAGGGACAACCGCCTAGACCATAAACCAACTTAAAGGGAGTATGCATTGTCAGCTTCTTGAAGTATTTCTATAGGCCCATAGCAATCAGCTAGTACTCTCAAATCTCAATCATCCATGTTCACACTACAAATATTCATCAACGCTTACTCCAAAATCTTATTGAAATTCCCGGACTGACCCATTCTCTTGTGGATGGTATGGAGTACTCTTCCTCGATGGTGGACTTTAAATTCCCGAGTCAAAGCTTCGATAGTCTTATTAATAAAGTGTGTACCTTGATCTCTCATCATGGTCTTCGTGCATCCAAACTTGGTTATGATATCATCAAATATAAATCGCATTGTTTTAGTTGCACTACAGTCCTTCACTGCTCTTGCTTCAGCCCATGTTGTCAAATACTTTGTCGCAGTGATGATGTATCTAGCTCCTGTGCGTTTCCTTGGTGGGTTGATAGGTCCCATGAAATCAATGGCCCATTTCTCAAATGGCTATAAGGTCAGTTATGGTACTAAAGGCATCTCATCTCTTCTGGAAGGTTTCCCAACTCTCTAGCATACATCGTAGACTTTATAATATCCCTTAGCATCTTTATGTAAATTAGGCCACCAGAGGCCATCCCTAAGAACCTTTTGCATTGTTTCTTTTCCTACATAATGTCCTCCTGTGATGCCTTCATGTGCTTTTGCTATAATCCATGGTCTTTCTGCCTCCATAACACATCTCCTCAAGATCTCATCAGGTCTCATCTTGTATAGTTGTCCAGCTATAAGTGAAAAATCTACAGTGCGAACTACCAACTATTTTTTATGAATGATTGCATATTTGCAAACTTCCATTTCTGTTGAGAGGAACTGGACTATCTTGGTGAAGTGATCATCAACCCTTCTGATGGACAACAACTGTGCATCTGGTAGTGTATCGTCCAAACTATTAGGTTCCTCTCCATGTTCCAACCTAGATAAGTGGCCAGGTCCCTTGTTCATTCTCCCTGGCTTGACCACAATTTCAAAATCATATTCCTTGAATAGAAGTAACCATTTGCATATCCTTCCCCCCAACACTGGCTTGTTGACTAGGTATTTAAATGCAGAATGATCAATGAACATCTTAAAATGTCCTCCCAACAAGTAGTGTCGAAACGTCTACAACGCGTACGCCATGGCTAAGCCTTCTCTCTCAGTGGTAGTGTATTTTATCTCAGTTGTAGATAGCTTCCTGCTAGCAAAGGATAATGAATGGTCAATATCTCCTTTTCATGGTTGTGCTAACACTCCTCCTAGTGCAATAGATGAAACATCGACATGCACATGAAATTCCTTGCTCTAATCTGGGAAAACCAGAATAGGCGCAGTAACCATTTTTTGTTTCAGTGTGTCGAAGCTCTGCTGACATGCTTCTTTCCATTGAAACTGAACATGTTTCTTCAAAATTTTCTCCATGGGTGTTGTAATCTGTGCATATCCCTTAATTAACTTTCTATAGTTTCCAGTATGTCCCAATGTAGTGCGTAGTTGTATGACTGAAGTAGGGGGGTATAGATCATCAATAATGGAAATCTTGGACGTATCTACCAACAACCCCTGCTTACACACAATATGCCCTAGCAACACTCCAAAGGGTGAAAAGAAGATGAACTTCTTCAGGTTCAGGGAAATATGTCATTCCTTGCACTTATCCAACATTAGTCTTAAACATTCAATATGGTTTTGTAATAAGCTAAAAACAGTCCAATCATCAAAATATGCTTCCAAAAATTTATGTAAAAACTCCTTGAATGCTTCGACCACCACCCTAGAAAAGATGGCTGGTGCATTCTTCAACCCAAAAGGCATCACTATGTATTGGTAGGATCCCCATTCTATTTCAAATGTGGTCTTGTGGGGATATTCCTTGGAAATCCTGATCTGGTGATAACCTGAAAATCCATTTGTGAAGGAGTAAAATTCCTGACCTCCTACATTATCTAACACTTCGTCTGTAAATGATGTAGGGAATGGGTCATGCAAACATGCATCAGTCATGTTCCTGATATATATAGAGATCTTGATCTCCCCTATATTCTTATCTTGTACCACCATAGGGCTAATCCATTTAGACTCTTCCATGGGTTCTATGATTCCTACTTCCAACATCTTGTCTAGTTCAATCTTCAATTTCTGCTTATATTTGGGATTCAATCTGTAGGGTCTCTGTTTAATTGGCCTGGCATCTGGCTTCAAGCGGATATTCATTTCTCCCATGGGCCCTTTAATGCCCTTCATATTAGTGAACTTGGTTGGGAACAAGTCTTGATAGTCATGCAGTAGTTATGTTATCTTATCAATGGTGGCATCATCCCAGTAATATACAACATTAGCAAGCTTAGATGCTTTCTCTCTTTCAATATTAACTTTCTTGATTTTGATCAGTTGTCCAATGAAAGGTAGTTTGACTCCCGATCCTTCTACATCTCTCTGTCCTTCTGTTTCTGTGATGTTCACATTCCTAGAATCATCATCCTCATCATAATTAATATTGTAACATCCTTGCAATTTCTGAAGAGGTGCAGTCCATTCATCCTCTTGTTTCTCAATAGGGAGGTTAGGTTCCTCCTCAAATAATTTCTATCTTACAATTGGTAGAGCTTGATCTACTGAAGGGTATTGGCTTTCAAATGAAAATGTAGCTACAAAGTTTTGAGTCATACTGTACCAATCTGAAGTGTTGAGGCGTAGTTCTTCTTGAAGATACCAATTGATAGGCATTGTGTCCAAAGTGTTGATGAACTTAGGCACCCACTATTCTCAAGGAAATATGCTCCAGGCCTCCTCACAACCTCACACATGATCCTTCAGACAACTTTGACCTATGTATCCAACTTCACGTCCTTCTACTTTTTATAAAAAGTGCACTTCCATCAAAGTGTGACATTGCATCCAGTTCACCATGTTATTTTTATGTGTCACCCACCATCTTGTTGGAGTTGCTTGAAAAGCCTCATCCAGTGTCAAAAATCTCTATTGTGCTAGTGCAATTTCTTCAAAATCTGATAAGAATGTTTCTAAATTATTTAAACCATCAAATGTGGGTAGATTTCTTACTTCTGTGCCAATCCAATGAACTTCCCTGGTCAATCTAGCACACCTCCGCGTAGAGACTTCATACATTTTGTTCTGCCAATTCTCCAGTGATTCTTCTGAGTTCGATGAGCATGTGTTGTCACTTGGCCAAATTAAATTCCCATCTGTTGTAGGGTTAATGTAATCTTGTTGTCTCGCTGTCAGTTTATATATATTCTCTAGCTCATATGCGCGGTCTTCTTCTCTGATGGGTTTTGTGTATCTTCGACCTTCATCAGGATCTAGAGGTGCAATGACCCTAAGGCCATCACCTTCAAACGTCATTATTATTTTATTTAAGTCAACAATAGTGGAATTGTTTAAATCCCAATCAATTCCTAATAGCGCAGGATAAGGGCAGTTATCGTCAACTATCTCAATCACCTCGAAGTCCACAAATGTTCTTACCCCGTTAATGTCCATAGGGACATGCTCTAGTCTCCCAAAGGGGATTATTTCCTACTGATTAGCCATCCTAAGCCTGATAGGGGAATAAATTGACTTAGTTTCAGGTCCACAAATGTTTATCGACGTGAGGATTGGAAGCATCCCCGTCGAATGCGCAGCGTCGGTCTAACCGACCCGTTGCTAAGAAACGTAGCAAGCATCATGATGACTTGGATAATGTGAATCTCATCCCATCTATCATTCCCGACTACATCCTGCCTCTGGCTAGCA
>SNQJ01S0005153.1:124773-150361 GCA_010110895.2 Picea sitchensis | reverse complement strand
AGGAGTTTTATCCTTCCATAAGGATTAATATATGGTGTTACCCTACCTCAAGGGTTTTCTCTATTTCTTGTGTTCATGTTATGGTGAATGGTTTATGGTTTATTCTTGGTATTATTGAAGTATATTTTTAGATATGGTATAGGAACTTAACACGAAATATACACCATGGAAGAAGTCAAAAGCCAATAAACCGCCATTTCAAACTGTGCTAACGGTGGATGACATCGACCTCATCATCACCACTATATCGGATACCTCAGAAGACATTCTACAGTGTAACGAAGAAAAACAAGAAACCATGTATCATAGGATTTCAGTAGAGTTGAAAGGGGTACAACAAGCCCTCTATTCTAGCCGCACAATGTCTACTATGCCTCCACCATCAGAAGGAACAAAGTTGGGAGATGAGCCTACCCAACTACGCAGATTAGCAGAATCAACAGAAGCTTACCTTCATCATGTCCAGGAGGAAAAATAATAGGTCACAGAGGCCCTGAAGCAAGAAAAATAGGAATCCATAGAGAAACATCGAGTTGTGCAGCAAGAAAAAGATGACCCCCATGCAAATTTTGTAGAGGATAGAGCATAGATCCAGAAGGAGAAAGAATAGTTGCTCCCAGATCAGATTGGAGTTAAAGAAGTAGTCACTAGAGCACTTCGCTTTGTGACGGGATTCATATTGATGGAAGAACACCTCGCGGAGAGTCAAGTGGGGAAAATTGTTGAAGCTATTCAACAACTCCAACAAAGAGTCACAGAACTCTAGTTACAAGTAGTACCAAACACTCTGCAGGAAGTGCGAGACTAGAGAGAAGAAATTGCTTGAAGCGTAGTCCAGAGAATCAAGGCATTAGCCTTAGAATGCAAATAGCTCAACAGTCAAAGTATGCAGACCTACGAGCGCCTTGGAGAGGACCCTGAACTAAGGACACTGGAGTCACAAGTCTAGGAGGCAAAGCAACAAGTATCAACAGTGCAAGCTCATTTGAATCCATTATCAGTGGCCGAAAGGATAAAAAAGTCCCAACAACAGCGCATGGTTCAGCAGTAGGTCCATGCCATCCAAAGGAAGGTCGTGGAAGTGACTCAGAAGCTCCAGCCAATGCAGGATGAAGCTTCCACAGTTTTTGAGGAAATTGAAGGACGAGGTGTAGAACTAGAACAAGTGGTCACCACAATAGAACAATGCTTAGAAGGACTTGTGACCGAGAAGGTTATTCAGGAGTTCTTTGAGTAGGAGGCTCTGGTGAAGAAACAAGTCGAGGTAGCTCAAGCCAAGCTTGAGGCCTTCGAGGAAAAGTTACCCATATCAGAGTGACTCGGGATGAGTCACAGGTGAGTGTTGGGGCCCTGTTGGCCCTTGACCAAGTTTTGGAGAACCTTGGTCATGTTTGACCATTTTTGGGACTTCGACAGGCCGGTCGAAGGAGGAGCACAAGGTGAAGCAGATATCGTAGGATCTTGCCCCTTTTTTAAGGATTTTTGGATTTAGGGTTTATGTAATGAGTATGGGATGTCGGCCCATGGGTTTACCCATGCCTTGGCCTGTTTTGTAATGTATAAATAGAAAGCTAGGTGATGTAAGTAGAGAGAAGATATGTGGTGCTAAGTGTTATATTGTGCTGAGTGCAAGTGATGTAAGTAGTTGGATCTATGTGATTGAGTTAGCTTTGTGCATACTGTGTGCATGAGAACTTGCAAAGTTAAGTTCAAGTGACTGTAAAGAGGCTTTGTGCTATGACCTGATACGAGGAAGGAGGATTTGGCGAGGTGCGCACAGATATCCTGTCCTATGTAGAGTGGGTTTTGATGCTCTGTGCATGTAAGGAGATTGACAAAATATAATAAATAATACGAAGAGTTGGTGGGCGTAGCCCCACACTGGGGGTGAACGATGTATATCCTGTGTTATGGTTTCTTTGTTCATTATGGTTGTTATTTGAATTATGCTTAGTATAACAATATATGTTAGATGCATATGATATAGTATCTTAGTGCTTAGTAATGTGAATGAATACTAGATCAGATTTATTTCTATATGCTAAGTGCTTGCAGGTGTTAGATCTTGTTGAATACTGTGTTGTTCTGTAATTAGGGTTTTCTCCTGCGAAGTGGATAAAGGATAAATAATAATGAATGTTAACTGCTAAGTGCTCTATTAAGTATTGCAATCATAGATCTATGTCCCATCTAGGTTGTAGACACATGATTCCTGCAACCACCCCTGCCTCTACCTCAGATGAGACTTCATCTTCTTCGCAAGTGTTGTCGAAAGGGTCGGTTGTTAGGTTTTTTTTGGTGCATTATTGAAGCGTTGAACCTTGGGTCTACCCCTGCCTCTAATGCCACCACTTTCTACCTGTTCTCCAAGCTATCCCCATAGAATATCTCTTCCTCCCCTTCACACTATTCCCCACCCTCTTCCCTCTATTTATATCATCCCTCTTGCGCTCTTGCTGGAGTATTTATCCATGCCCCATTCCATCGCACCTCCAACTGCGACTTTCATGCATCATTTCACTAACAATTTTTCTACCTCCCTTTCCTTTCTCTAGACTTCCTCGCTCCCTTGTCATGGCATGAACTATCATATTGTCCATGAACTATTATTTCCAGTTAGACCAAGAAGTTTCCATGCCTTCCCTTCATTTTTTTATGCAGAATGTCATTCTGTGACCAATTTCTCAGCTGCAGTCCCTCCTCTTTCTTTCCTACCTAGTATCAGATTCACCCACCACATTTACCTAAACTTTGTTTCATACTCACGGTGGTTCACGAGTGTTCTCAACACATAAATATGTGAACAATTTTCATGCATCATCCCTTTAGATAATCTGAATGGACCCTACTCATTATCTCTCCCAGATCCCTCCTCTCATCCATCATCATCGATCCTCCCATAGAAGTGGTGAGGTCAGGCCAAGTTCATTGATTCAATCTCGTTTCTACTAAACCTACTCCCACATTTCGTCATCGATCCCCAACCTTCCAGAATTAGAGTAGCCGAGACTTCCCGAGACTTCTTACTCGGTCTGGTTGCCCCCAAATGAAAAGGAAAGGATAGAATTATGTTCTCTTTTGAGCCACTCGCTGTAATTGCAACTTACTTTAAATACATATAAGTTTCTCTTACTCAAACTACTCTCCTTCATAACTTACAATATTTGGCTCAAGGACAAGCCGAATAATAGTGGTTGGTGAATATTCGCACCCAAAGTTTTGGGTTTAGTTTTACATGCATGCACAAACAAAGTTATGTGTGCTCATTCCATATTTTTGCACATGCCTAAGGAAATGCATGAGGAATGACATAGAGTGTGCATCAGATCAATTTTTTTTAGTTTCACACCAAGCTTAAGATATACCAAGTGTACTATGGTCCTAGTTTTCTCAAATGCACCTGAAATCAATAAGATGCCTACCAAAATCAAGAAAGGAATCATCGAGAAAGATTCTCGAAGGATTATTGCCATCAACATACGAGGACATGGGATGACCAAAGGACGCGTTGGCCAATAATTTAAGATTTCCATTGATACAAAAAGTCTATGTGGAGCACTGAAAGACACTAGAAGCATGCGAGGCAGTTTTTTCAGGAAAACGAGTGGAGCAAAGAAGACAGAGGCAATGCTCCCTAGTAGAGAAATCTATAAAAGGAAGCAGTAATATCAGAAATAGGGTTGGTTAGCTAGTTATATATTGAGAAGAAGAGATTGATTGATTCCTTAGTATTGATCTCGCTCCAAGCCTATTGTAATATTGTAATTCTTTTGAATATATATGTATGTGTGTGTGTGTGTGTCTATTGTGTGTCTGACCTTTTAGCAAAGGAACATTGCACAATATATGTTGTAATTTTGAGGATTTATATAGATAATATATGAAGTTCTATGGTTGTCATATGTATCTACCCTGAGCAATGTACATATTTTTTGTGATTGAATGGATCTAGTAATAAATATGTGACAATTCTAATCCATTATAAGTCTATCATGTATGAGTTGAATATGTGTGTGTATTGTTTTAACTCTTAGTGCTAATAATCTATTAGATACGAGTTGCTTGGATGCCAATCCTGATGACTTTTTGTGTGTTTATCCTTCATCCTTATCAAATGACCTTATGGTCTATGTGATCCTCTCTACATCTTGGGTGAGACCTTTCTCTCCCTTCATCGAGGATTGATATGTCGGTGCTCTGGGGTTTTTGTTGGACAACTCTGGATGAACCTTGGGTCCAAACTCACCAAAGTTAAGAAGGACGCATGCTAACATGGATCTCAATGTCTAACAAAGTATAGGTGTATAATGGATACAATGGAACATGACGGTGCCTTTTGGAGGAGGTGAAATTTATAACAAGAATGAAATTGCCTCATGAACCCACGATAAAGAAAAAAAAGTATAAGGTTGGAAACATACAAGGAATAATTGTGAAATACTTAATACATTTGTGGGTCCACTTGGGTATGAAATAAAGGTGGAAAAAAGTGAGGGTACATTTCTTAGACTATGGAAAAAGTAACAAGAATAGAGAATGAGTTGTGAACTTGTGATAAACTTAAGAAAAGTTTATAAGTATGGGTAAAATGTTTTGATGGTTGAGATTGAACCAAAGTCCAGATTAGACAGTTGTTGAGTATCAGGGCAATGTTGAGCATTCTGATGGAAAAGGATAAAAGACCAATAGTCAATATTAACTTTGAAGGAATAATCAGATGGTAGTTGATCGTTGAAGCTATGATGCATGAGCTAATGGATATTTCTTTCCTTACCTGTTCCATCAATAAATTTCTTCTCAAGACTCAGAATTGAGAAAGAAAACAATCGTTGGAAAGGTATTGGATAGAGGAGTCCATGTATTTTCCTAGAAATGTAAATGAGGCAGTGAAATTCTCAATAAATCATAAATGATATTTCTGGTATATTTAAAGGGCAGAATGGTGCATAAAATGACATCTTTGTTAAATTATCATGGTCTAACAAATGTTGTTGCATCCACATTTTGAAAAATGAAGAGCACAAATAGAACCAAGTAGAATTCAGTAGAAAGATTAAATATTAAAGACATGGATGATGTTGAAGGAACTTACGATTATGAATATGAAGGAAGAATATTTGGTATGGGCCTAGGTGTTTTAGTAACATGATCCAATGGGCATGGAGAAGGCAAAGAGGAGAGCATGAATTTGATAGAGACTATAAAATTTTTGTAAAGAGATGTGCAAAGTTATACGGATGATAATAAGAGACTTATGAATGATAAATAACAACAAGATGGCTTCAACACCAAGATATTTCCAAGCTTAGATAGAATAGATAAGAAAATGTATAAGGAGACAGAGTTAAGAAAGTCCAGGAGTCATAGATCTCATGCCAGAAGGAAAGAATCTAGAAGTGTGAGTAGACATCATCATCACTCACCAAGGAAATCAACTAGAAGGGCATAAAATAGTTCGAGTATATCACTTGTCATGAAGCATAAGAGGAGGTCTGGGGTGGATGAACTACAAGGAGAAATGAATAATATTAAACCTCCTATATTTGATGGTGAGCACAAGAAAAATGAATATGTAGAGACTTGGTTGTTGGGAATGAGGAAATAATTTCAGTTGAAAGATTATTCCTCACAAGCAGATGGAAGAATTTACATTTACCAAATGAAAGAAAAAACATCAATGTGGTGGGACAAGCTTTTGCAAGTACAACACATTGATGAAAAATAGATCACTTGGAAGCAGTTCGAGAAGTACTTTTAGAAGAAATACTTGACCAAACATTATTATGATAGGAATATGAAGGAGTTATTTGAACTCAAACTTGGGAGTATGAATATGGATGAATATGAAAGAAGATTCTTGGACTTGTTGAAGTATGTTGAATTTATTAAATACCAAAAATTCAAGATTCAAAAGTTTCTGAGTGGGATGCCATTAATGTTCATTGACAAGATACAATATGATGATCCCAAGACATTGGATGAAGCAATAATGAGAGAAAAGTTACTCTATGATCAACATAGATGAAGACCAAACTTCCACAAGTATTGGGAGGATAAGAAGAGGGGTAAGTTGGAGTAGAGGAAGAAGGGAAAGAAACCATCATTCTTCAGAAATAATTCCCAAGGGAAGCCAACTCATAATGAGTCACGAATGTCTGAAACATTGGGAAAAAGACCAAGGCAGTAGCCCATGAAATGTTGGGGTTTTGAAGGAGATCATATGTACAAATATTTTCCTCATAGGGGTGAGAAAGTGAGGAATTTTCATAATGTACAACAATATGAAATAGTTGAGGACATGGGAATACGTATGCCAAGTGTCTATGCAGCCCTAGGCAATAAGCAAGTTGGATTTCAATCTAATGTCATTGGAGTAGAAGGTAAGATCAATGATCAACCTATTGCCATGTTAATTGATTCAGGAGATAATCATAGTTATATAGATCCTAAGATGGTGGAAATATTATATTTGACAAGAAGTAAGCCAGGAAAACCTGTGTTGGTTCAATTAGCTACAGGAGCTAAGAGAATAATTAATGAGATAGTCAATGATTGTCCAATGGAAATGAATGGAGGAGGTTCTCCTATTATTTAAGAAGTTATTGTATAAATCATATATACTATCTATAATGGAGTTGTGCTCCACTCTCACATTTGAACATCATACCTTTGGGACCATATAAATTCCTAATTTGTACAGATTGATTGGAAATAGATTATGATATCCTAGATTGTTATACCAAAGCATTTACTTGCTTGGATAAAGAAGGAAACTTGAGGACAGTTCAAGGTATTCCAATGGAAGTAACCCTTAGAGAAGTTTAAACTCTGCAACTGAAGAAAAGCTTCAGGAAAGGATGCCAAATATTTGTAGTGCATATAGAGGAGGAACCTAAGGATAAAGTGTCAACCATTGAATACTATGTAATCTTGAAAGAGTTAGAAGATGTATTTAGAGAGATACCATCGTTGCCACCAAAAATAGATATTGATTTCTCTATTAATATTGATTCCTGGAGTTGCACTGGTGTCCAAGACTCCTTATAGGTTGAACACACTAGAATTGAATGAACTATGAATGAAACTTGAAGAAATCTTGAAGAAGGGGTATATATACCAAAGTGTGTCTCCTCGGGGTTCCCCAATATTATTTTCCAAAAAGAAAGATGGTACCTTAAGATTGTGTATTTACTTCAGGAAGTTGAACAAGGTGACTATGAAGAACAAGTATCTTTTTCTAAGGATAGATGATCTATTTGATCAACTAAAAGATTCAAAGATATTCTCCAATATTGACCTTAGATCAGGCTATCACCAAGTGAGAACAAAGGAAGACAATATCAACAAGACTTCTTTCAGAATGAGATATGGCCATTATAAGTTTACAGTGGTTCCATTTGGGTTGTCAAATACATCGGTTGTGTTTATGTGTTTGATGAATGAAGTTTTCACAAATTATTTGGATAAGTTTTTCATTGTCTTTCTAGATGACATTATTATCTACTCAAAATATGAAGAATACCATGAGAAACACTTAAGGATGGTGCTACAAGTGTTGAGGGAACATCAATTGTATGCAAAATTGAGCAAGTTATCATTCTATCAAAGCAAGATACATTATTTGGGAAATATAATTTCATAGGAAGGGATAGCTATGGATCATGAAAATATAAGATCCATTGAGGGGTGGTCAATACAAAATAATGTCTCAGAGGTGATATATTTCATGGGACTTGATGGATACTATAGAAGTTTTGTTTAAGGTTTTTCAAAGATTGCTTACCCAATCACTTCCCTGAAAAAGGAGGGTGTAAGATTTGAATGGGCTACTAACTGTGAAATACGTTTTCAGCACTTGAATTAGTTAATGACAAGTGAACATATCTTGAATATTTTCTATCATGATAAAGAATTCGTTGTGTGCATTGATGCATGCAAAGGACTTGGTGGAGTCCTTAGTCAAAATGAGCATGTGGTATGGTATGAATCAAGAAATTTAAAGGAGCATGAGATACATTGTGCTACTCGTGATTTATAATTGAAATCCATAGTGCATGCCTTGAAGATGTGGAGGCACTACCTTATGGGAAGAATATTTAAATTTAAGATAGACCATAGTGGTCTGAAGTATTTATTTGGACAACCAACTCTGAATGCTAGGAAAATCAGTTGGTTGGAATTTATTAGTGAATATGACTTTGATATAAAGCATATCAAAGGAAAAGAGAATAAGGTGGATGATGCACTCAACATAAGGGTGCATGAGATGCATTCTAAAACCATAATCATGGACAAACCGGATCCAAAACACATAATTTTTGAAGCGGAAAAGCTAGATTAACAATATGTGCAAACAATGGAAAAATTACAGCAAGATAATTTACAGAAGAAAACTAAAGACTATGAGTTGAGAGAAGATGGAATCCTCTTGTATAAAGGTAGAACTTATGTACTTGTTTATCAAGAGCTTAGGAATATGATATTAAGAGAGATGCACAATGTGCCTTATGTTGGGCACCCGAGATACCTGAAAACAATTGCAGTTGTCAAAAGCCAGTATTATTGGCCAAATATGAAGAAGGAAGTAGTTGATTATATAGCTAGATGTATTGAATGTCAGAAGTTCAAGGTTGAGAATAGAAATCTAGTTGGTTTGCTACAACCATTTCCTATCCCTGAGTGGAAATGGGAAGTGGTGACAATTGATTTCATCACCAGGCCCCATAATAGTGAAGCAACATCACTCCATCATGGTGGTGGTGGATAAGCTCACCAAAGATGCTCATTTTATTCCAATAAAGTTGACTCACAAGGGAAATAATATTGAAGATATCTATATGATATAAATTTCCAGGATTCACGGTGTGTCTAAGGGAATAGTTTATGATAGAGATCCCAATTTACATCAAAATTTTGGAAGGGATTATTCAAAGGATTTGGGACTCATGTGAACTTTAGAAAATCATATTACCCAGAATCTAATGGAAAAACAGAGAGAATCAATCAAGTGATTGAAGATATGTTAAGAATGTGTCTGATGGATAAACCATCAAAATGGGAAGACTATTTACACTTAGTTGAGTTTTCCTATAATAATAGGTATCGAGCATCTTTGAAGATGATCCCATTTGAGGCATTATATGGTATAAAGTGAAATACCTTAGTAAGATGGGACAATCCAACAGATAGAGAATTGGTTGGGCTAGAAATGCTCAAGTAAATGGAAGATCATATGGTGAATATTAAACAAAATTTAAAGGTTGCCCAAGACAGGCATAAAATATATGTATATA
The DNA here is from genome assembly GCA_010110895.2 of Picea sitchensis. NCBI lineage: Eukaryota > Viridiplantae > Streptophyta > Pinopsida > Pinales > Pinaceae > Picea > Picea sitchensis. The sequence goes on along the minus strand of SNQJ01S0005153.1, from coordinate 141,068 downwards.
AGAATATAACTCACAGAGAGTTTAAAGTGTGTGACCATGTATTTTTGAAAGTGAAGGTCAAGAGAAGCTCTTTGAAATTGGGGAGTTTTTCAAAGCTTGTAGCAAGATACTGTGGACCCTTTGAAATCTTGGAGAGGATTGGTCTTGTTGCATACATTCTTGCAATACCTACATCCATGTGCATTGACAATGTATTCCATGTGTATTTTCTTAAAATGTATGTACGTGATGCTAATCATATAATTGATCAGAATGTGATTCAGTTGGGGAAAGAAGGAGACATCCGAGAACAACATGTGTGCATATTGGACTGGAAGGTCAAGTGTTGGGCTCTAAATATGTCCTAAAAACAACCTCTATGCATCAACCAAAGGTAGGTGCCGGCACAAGCGTTTTACTTGTCGCCTACGTAGGTTCTTACCTTCCATTTTCAATACCCAGCCTCCATAGATGCAACACCTGTAAAGGAACAATAATCGTAAAGGGAACGACAGTTGTTCTATTCAAAGGAACAACACGACCTGCAAAAGGAACACCAATCCGAACAAAAGGAACAACAGTCATTACATTGGGCCGAACTAATGTTGAATTAATTGTATTGTAGTATTTACCCAACTATTTAATTTGTCAACTCGGGGTTCGTAAACTGATGAAGCACATGCAAAGTATATGCAAGATTGAAGCGGGACTAATATAATCTAATGTTTAAGCTACAATTGAAATTGAATCATTAATCTAACACAGGACTGAAATAGAATCATTAATCTAATAGACGACTTAGAATTGAATTAATCTAGTTGCGTAAATGAAATTAATCTAGGAATGAGAAATTGCATGAAGGAATTAATCTAGAAATGGAGAACTACATGAAGGAAAAGCAAGTACAACATGTGAAGAGTTAAATAACACAACAACATATGTGAGCTCATGCCAATGAAGCAATCTTCTATTACAATAACCAAATCAATCTTCATAACAAAATAATAAAAGCATGAAAACCAAAACCATGAATCGAAGCTAAGAATCCCTTTCTCTTTCGAATCCTAATGACTACCATTAATGACTACTCTAATTCTCTACTTACAACTAATTGAATTCTAATTGCTCCTAATCGAATTCTCATGAAGAGAGAGCAGTCTCTTTTATACATGAGAGACTTGAATATAAGATAACCATGTCATTATTACAGATCCACTTTTCTCTCAACCTATTTCCCATTATTACAAAATATAATGCCTTCAAATCCTCACACATATCTCTCATATATATTGGATAAGATATTCCAACCAAATCTCCATGATCTTCTCCTTGGAATGGGCTTGAATTATCTCCTCAAATATTGAAATAGTGGAGGAAGTATTCAAGAAGTCCTTTGAATTAATCCTTCACATATTCCTACACATTACAAAGCTCACACATATTTGCGATATATATGAAAACATGTCAATTTTCTAACATTTAATCACAAATTCCCTTTTAATACTAAAATGAATAAAGTGGAGAACAATAAGGTGAAACCCAATTATATTTATGGAAATGATATCGTGAAAGGTTAATGGGGTGATGAAATGTGCAGAATGATGAAGGGAAAGATGGATGAAAATATGACATTTCTGAGCCCCAACATCAATCAACTCCGAAATCAAGCTATTGGGCTTGTAAAGGTCTAGTGGACCTATTACATTCTTGAAGATGCAACATGGGAATATGAAGATGGCATGAGAGAAGAGAACCTACATATTTTTGGAGATTTTTGAATAATTTTGCTTGTACATGTGTACATAATGCACTGAGAAAAATGCATAAGGGCAAGGGGGATGTAATACCCCTAGGACGAAACCGAAGATGTAATTGTACATGTAGGCTAGTGAGCCAAGATATTGTGGGTCTAAGTGCCATTGTACATATGTTTGGTTTCTAGAGTGCCTAAATGATTACAAGATCTTTGTAATATGTATCACACATATTATTAATAAAATACATCGTTGATTCAAACTAGTCATACAAAATAGTATGGGGAACTAATAAATCCACTAGAGGAAAGGGGGAAATGGGTCTAAGACTAAGATCTAAGCCAAGGGGACTTAAGTAAAGGAAACATTATTTTAATGTATTTCCTAAGGTCCAAATCTTGAGATATATTAGTCTAAGTTCCAAGAATGGGGAACATATACCAAGTGGAGCTCATGAAGTTTCATCATCACAAGTGTCTACATGGGGACATGCATATATATTGGAAAACTTAGTGTATTTTTGGATCATCTCATCATTTATGGGGAATTTACTCTTACACTCCATTGTTCGGCCTTAGTGATTCATGAATATTCTCATCATTGTCTGATCATTTGGAACCTTCATTTTATTACCATCGGATGTTGTCATTTTATTCTCATATATGTATGGGGAAAGCTCGGGGAAGCAACTAATAACAAGAATATCAATATTTTTGTACTCTGAGGAGGCGGTTTGTTAGGTCTATGTACTATGAAGAAGTGGGTTTTCAGGTGCCTAGAGGTCTCTCTCTTGTGAGAGAACTACCAAAGGATGTTTGTTGGTGCATTGGGAAATAGTTGCAGGGCTCTGAGGCTTTATGTCTGACCTGTTGTTGAATCCCTAGAAGCGAAGTGGGGAAGCCGAAGGATTGTTGAGCAGAGAAGGGGCATACTTCCTGGGGTGGGATAGATATGTGGGAAATGAGAGTCTATAGGCTAGTTACAATAGTTTTCACCTTGATCAGAGATTAATTGTTGATCATATACCTTAGTCTAGCCTAGGAAGCCTTCCCTGGTGGAGTTCTAGTCTCAACTTGGGGGTGACCTGCTGCTGAAATTTTATGAGTAGTCGAGTCTATGGTTGGGAGGAATGTCTGAGGTCTACATGCAACTGGTGATTTACATAAAAGATACATGTTCTTATGTGTAATTACATGTTTCTTACTATGTATAAAATATTTAATATGTTGTTGTAACTATTTCTATATTTTTGCATGGTTTATATATGTTGTAGAACTACATGTGTGTTCATATGTAGGGAATTTTAAGTTAATAAGATGATATACGAGATATTTCAAACTTGTTTATGGTATGAATTATCATCTTAACATTTCAGAGTTGTAAAGGAGGTGATTCTAGGAAAATATGTAAGCCTAATATGACTAAAGAGAAAATACTCGGTGTCACGTGGCCAACCTACATGGCTAGGGACGTGACAATATGGTATAAGAGTTAGATTTTTTTGAGTATTCTAGTAATGGGGATCGTTACATCCTGGTATCAGAGAGAAAATAATGGAGGAAATGGGACTTATCTAGGCGGTTGGGTATGCTACCAAGAAATTCAAAGAAAAAAAAAAGTTGTGTCAGAAGTCGGGATTTCGCGTAGCATGGCCCCACCTGGGTGGTTGGGGACGTTACAAAAACTTCATGCACCTTTTAAATTGAACCATGTTTGGAGGAGGACTATATAAAGTTAATCCTTTCAATGTGTACTCACCTCCATGATGATGTGAGGGTGTCTTACATGTAGTATTTCCATGATAATATTCTAAAAGTAAAAAAGGCGACGAAAGAGTGGGTTTTGAAATTCAACCAACACCCCAAGCAATGCTAAAGGATTTTGAGATGAAACTCGATTCCCTCTTCATTTCTAAAAAATCTAGTATATTTTACGTTGAGGAGGCTTACTCCCTAAAGTATTTGCTAGCCCTCATATAGGAGCTTCCGACTAAGGAAGAAGCAACCCGGAGGTTAACAAGTCGTGTAGTTTGGCTAGCAGAAGGTGATAACAATATCATTTTTTTTCATAATTTCTCCAACTATCGTAGAAACCTTAACTTGATTTGGGAGGTCTTCAATTAGGCTGGGGGTCAGGCTAGGACCTTTTATGAAAAAAATAAGGCATCTAGGATCCATTTCAATGCATTATTTAAAGAGACAATAGGTTTTTCCAAATGATATCAATGAAGATGTGAATGCTTCCTTGGATGCATAAGTCTCGAAAGTCAAGCTTGAAGAAAACCTGTTTTCAATGAAGCATGGAAAAATCCTTTGACCAGAAAGATTATTTGTTGAATTTTATATCATTTTTTTAATTTCTTGAAGGAGATATCTTGAAGGTAGTTTGAGAATATAAGAGGAGAGGAAAAGTATTGCAGGATTTAAGTTATACTTTCTTAGCACTTATCCCCAATAAAAAAGAAGAAATATCTTTTGAAGACTTTTGTCTTATCTCTTGTTGCAATGTAGTATAGAAACCGATTTCTAAAATCTTGGTGAATTGGATTAAACCTATCCTTAGTGAAATATTCTCTGAGGAGTAGCTTGGTTTCCTTTTTAAGAGGTAGATTCATGATGCAATAATGCTTGCAAAGGAAGCCTTGCATTCTATACACATGTCTAAGATCCCTTTGGTTCTGCCCAAAATGGACTTATCCAGGGATTACGACAAAGCAAGATGGACTTTCCTAAGACTGGTCTTAATCCAATCGGGCATGAACCTTGGAACAACCAACTGGATTCTAGGATGTGTCATATCTACTTCTTTTGTAGTCTTTATCAATGGCTCTACTTAAAAAAAAATGGAGCCTCGCAAACGCTTAGGAAGGGATTCCCATTGTCCCCTTTTCTCTTTCTTCTAATAGTAGAAGTTCTCAGTAAATTAATGCATCATGCTAGAAGTCATGGAGAACTAAAAGGCCTCAAGGTTTCTTCTACTAAAGTTATCTCATGTCTTATTTTCATTGATGACGTCCTCTTATTTGGTGTAGGTTCAAGGAAAGAATTTCAGGGTCTCAAATGCATAATGGAACTCTTATGTTGGGCCATTGGAATGGAAATTCACTGGACAAAATCTTGTTTTCATTATTCATTTCCCCAAGTGAATCTGAATCCCCTTTTGGAAGACGCATTTCTATTCCATATGAAGCATATGAATGAAGGATTCAAATATTTGGGATTTATTTTAAAACCAAATGCCCATGGTTTTGCAAAATGTTTGTGGCTCTACAAGAAAATTGAAGCTTGAATCTCATTATGGGTCAATGGGTGGATTTCTAGAGGGGGGAGGTTGATTATTATTAAATCAGTTCTACAGGGATTCCCTGTGTATTAGACATCCATTGTAAAAGTTCCCAAAGGAATTCTAACAAAAAGTTGCAAAAAACTCTTTAAATTCTTATGGTCAGGTATTCGTGCCTTGGATGGCATCCCTTTTGCAAAATGGTCAATGCTAGCCAAGCTGAAGAAAATGGGGTATTGGGGGAAAAATCTACCTATCTTTTCAGTCATGCTTTGGTAGGAAAAATCCTTTGGAGGCTTATCCACAATACATCACTTTGGGAAGGGTTATGAAGTCTACGTAACTTGCCTCCCTCTATATAACTTGCCCCCCTCTCTATTGAGGACTAGTTTCACACTCCTAGAAAATCGACCAAAAATTGATCCATTACATGGAGGGAATTAGTGGATGCCTTCCCTTTAGTGGGAAATTAGACTATTTGGAGGATTGGTTATCAAAAAAATGTTCGAATAGGAGAGGATGTGTGGTTTGGAGTAGATGAATATTTTAGGTTCTCAGAGAATTTGCAGTTGATCCTTCCAACCAGGACATTTACTCTCTCTGGGATGCTAGAGGCTCGAACCTTGATTGTCTAGGTTGAAGCAGTTGGAAATATGAAAATGAATTAGGCCTATCAGGTTTGTTGGCCGAGGAAAGGCAACATTTTGTCCAAAATATATGCTCTAACCACATTATGTTAGAAGAATCGAAACAATACTCCCTAGTGTGGTCCAAGAATGCTCTCTCGGGGAATTTCACTGCTAAACTGGGCTATGAAGCTCATGCAGAGTCTTTATAATCTAAACCTACTCTCTAGTGGTGGGATTGAGTATGGAATCTATGCAAGCCCCTGAAGTCTAAGATCGGTTTATGGATTTCCTTTAAAAACAAGCTCCTTACATGGGACAGTTTGTTAAGACAAGATAGGATAGGCCCTAGCAGATGTTCTCTTTGTAAGAAGGATGCATAATTGGTCTATCACCTTTTTTTTTGTAGCCCTTCTTAATCAAAGTTTGGAATATTCTGGCCAACAGTTTCAACTCCCATGTATTATGGAATCATAACAATCTAGATTACTGTGTGCTAGAATGGTTAAAGGATTCAATGGTGGATTGTTTCAAATCCTTTCCTTATTTATTCATTTATCATATTTGGAGAGGTTGAAATATGAATATTTTCCATGACAAGGACGTCCCATAAGAAGTGGTGGTGGGTTGTATTGAGGAAAATTCTATGGAATTCAATTGCAAACCTAAGAGAAATAAAGTTAGAGTGCATGTGATGCCTCCCATGGACACTTAAACTCCCTGGGGTTTTTTCGACATCACCAATCAGGGACATCCTCCAAGGTGTGGATTTGGTGTTGTCCTATATGGAAATTCTCAACATTTTTTTCATATACGTTAAGCCCATAGGCTAGGGTCCAATACCAAAGAAAAATTTCGAATATTTTCTCTCTATTCTTCTTTTTTGTCTCAAGAGAAATCAAGCACCTTCAGGTTTTTGGAGACTCTTAGGTGGTAATTAATTGGGCAAATGGAAATTATAAGGTTGATATTATGCACTTACAACCCTTTTTGTCTCAAACTTATAGGCTGATACGGGGTTTCAACTAGAAGTCATTATCTCATGTATTCTGGGAGATTAATATAAAAGTGAACACATTGTACAAAGAAGCTCTGGAATGTTGTGTGGGTTCTTTATCTATGCAGGAATTCGTAGACGATCAAGAGCTCAAATTCATGGAAATTCATTTCTAATTTCTTTCAGCTTATTCCTTTTTTGACCGTTTCAGTAGTCCATATGGCCTCATCTGCAACATGCTTTGTTTGGTGTTTTGGTTGTTAAGTCTACTACAGAAAGTATGAGATAGGTTTGTTGGCATGTTTACAGGAAGAGTGTGATTTTCATCGATGGAAAGAACAGAAGGAAGAGTAGAAGGTGAGAAATCTCAGGAGTAAGAGCTACAGTGGTCGTTGGATCACCGATCCAAAGGACCTCCAAACGAATACTTGACAACCATTGGATCATTCTAAGTGGAAGGACAGAATAAGCTAGAAGAGCAACACTGAAGATATATTGAGCCATCGATCTAAGAACATGATCGACGAACAACATTTGTTTCATGTAAAAATTTGCGAGGAGGTTACTGTTTGGGGAATATCACTTCAAGAGAATTGGAAAATTGAAAGTCGAATTCCCCGAAGCTCGAAATAATAAATGAATAAGGACCATCGAATCTGGAGAAAATGTGATGATCGTTAGATCAGGGAGAACCATGTCAGCAGACCACGTCTACAAGGACATGTGGAAGACCAATTTGGAAGACTACCACGTCAGCAAGGACACATGGTGCAATCAGACAATAAAAAGTGTCAAGTTGAAACGACATTTCAGGTACATGTAAATAAAGAATCTAAGTGACACATGGCAGCTACTCAGCTCGTGACACATCATCAATTGACGTAAGTAAGTTATGTCACTCCCAGAGTTTTACTTCAGGATTTTTACCACCAGCACTTGCCCAAAGTCCTGAAGTCTTGAATGTCAAAGTCCCGAAGTGGACATGAAATGTTTTAACTGAAGATCACTTCAGGAGAATTCTCGACCGTCGATCTACTATAGTGAAAGGATAGTGTAAGTGGAAGTATTAACCGAYAGAAAGCGGTCTCCACCACTTATGAATTACTCAAAAAGTGATCACTCCTGAGGAAAATGGAGCAAAGATTATCCTAAATACCCGAGGGCTAAAGAAGATCTAGGCCGTCGATTGCTAGAAGGATGCCTGGCGGAAATCTGTGCAGTTCAGAGAAAAACACTCTGGGAGATAGTGAAGGAAGATAAGTTGAGATTTGAAATACCCAAATCCCGAAGAGATGAAGGAGTTGAGGACCATCGATATGTAGGATGACACACATCAACAGATCGTGAACTCCAGGTACGAAATGCTCCTGAGGAAAGAAGAGAGTGAAAGCGTCGAAGCCTCGAAGTGAATCTCGACCATTGATAGAGAAGGGTGCCAAGGGTCGTCAATCTGGTCATGGTAAAAAGTGTCGAAGTCCCAAAGCAGAATAGAGCCATTGATTTGAGGAGCACACGTGGTAGGAATATGTGGACTTCGACTAAAATCGTATTGGGAGAGCGTGAAGGTTGAGAATTGAAATCGCCAAAGCCTAGAGTAGCGAAGTAGATCTCGATCATTGATCGAGAAAAGAGACACGCATCAGTGGATTTTCAACTCTGAAAGATTGACGTACGGAGGAAAGAAGGGTTTGATATTTGAAACTCTCAAAGCCTGGATCACGAAATAAGTCGTATTCGTTGATTTGGAAGGGAGCTACATGTCAACAGATCGTGGAGATATGGGATTGCACATGGAAGGAGGAAAGGAGGAAGATAACAACTATTGATTGAGAGGAATAACCAAGGGATAGGATATCAACGGTCGTTCTCAATTATGGGGTCAAAACATGCTCGGGTCTTAATTTTTCTTGAGTGGGCTGCAATCAAAACCATGGTATCACCAAAGGCATACGTGGAGTTTTATAGTGAATTACGGGGTGAAAAGCAGGTTGCCCTCAAACCACCTTTGGCCACACCCGCAATCACATGGTCATGTGATAAAATCACCCAAGGTCACATCAGTGGAAGATAGGGGAAGGAGCTAGCATTGCTAGGCTCCCTATCAGAGGTTACGAATAGAAAATTCAAAAAGGCCTCTGCGTGTATAATCCAATGGTGCTGATCAAACAAAATCTGATCAAAGGGTTGTTATTTCACTTCGTGGTTTCTTGATCAGTTATGATTCAGTTACACTAATTGAATCATTGTTCCTGAGCATTGGCATCATGATTCCTGAGCATTTTTTAGATTCCTAACTTGAGCATTGGAGATGTGGAGTGTAACGAATGACGAGAGCAGGAATAAAAGTAAAATGTAGTGACAGAGAGAGGTTGTTGTTTCTTTGTAAAGAAAGTTGGATAGTTATTCATGTATGTAGAATGCAGCCAAGCGTATGTGATAAAGTCTAGAGGGGAGGCATAGCACATAGAATGGACATGGCATAGAGAGAATAAAACATCGAAGAACAGGAAGCACAAGAAGATTCGAGCAGGAAGACACTGATGCAGGAAGAGCAGAGGAATGTAGAAGAACAATGACGAGACTCGTAAGCCATTGATAAATATTGTATCATTGTAATACATTTCAGAAAGCAAAGATTTATATCTCAGGGTGGTAGGGTGGTGCTAGGGAGGACTGTTGTCCTCAGAGTTTCAAGTGGGTGCTTGAACATAGGGAGTTGTAGCTTCCATCTGGTTGTAGCTAGAAAAAACAAGGTGGTAGGGTGGTGCAAGGGAGAACCATTGTTCTCTGTTATATAGGTTGGTTCCTATGTGACTGGAAGTTGGTTCTTCCATCAAGTTGGTGCTGGAACACTCAAGGAGTTAGTGCTTCCTTCTAGTGAGTGCTAGAGAAACCAGGGAGTTTGTGCTCCCAACAAGTTTCAGCTTGTAAAACAGAGGTGGTAGCCTCACAAAGAGTTGGTGCTCATAAGAATGATAATGTACATAAAATAAAGACTACTTATCATATTAAGAAGAAGAGGTTTTCTCTCTTTATGGGTTTCCTCAGGAATATCTGTCTCTATATACTTCATGTGTGTGATTGATGTTGAATACCCTATTGCTTACTTGCCTGAATTATTGTGATCATCATTGAGTGTTCTGTAATGAGTTTAAAATGGGTATAATTGTTTAAGCACAGTAACAACTGATTCACCCCCCCTCTTAGTTGTCTAACAATTGGTATCAGAGTTGGTTCCTTTTATCTAAGGGTATATCCTAGAGCTTAAACATGACTAGCCATGAATGAACTTCAACCAATAAGGCCCCCTTGTTCAATGGAACAAACTTTGCCTTCTGGAAAGTTAGGATGAGAACCTACATAATGGATTTAGGTGCAGACGTCTGGGATGTGGTAGAGACTGGTTATGTAAAGCCAGTTGTACTAGCTTCTAAGTATGACAAGCTAGAATTCATCTTCAACACTAAGGCTATGAATGTTATTCTGAGTGGGCTTGCAGAAGAAGAATTTGTAAAAGTTATGCACTTAGAATTGGGACAAACTCATTAGCAGTTATGAAGTTAATGAGAAGGTAAAGGATGCCAAGCTTCAAACCTACAGATTATAGTTTGAACAACTAAATATGAAAGAGGATGAAACTGTTGGGAAGTACTTTCTGAGAGTTGAAGAACTAGTAAATGCAATGAAAGGACTTGATGAAAAAATTGAGAAAGCCTCTTTAGTTCAAAAGATTTTAAGATCTCTCCTTGATAGATTTAATCCAAAAGTATCTGCAATAGAAGAACCAAATGATCTTAAAATTTTGCCTATTGACCAAATCCTAGGAACTTTGTCTTCTTATGAAACGAGGATAGGTAAATATAAAACCACCTCTAGAGAAACATCATTTAAAGCAGATAAGAATGAGGATTCTGAGCCTGATGAAATGGAAGAAAAATTCATGAGAAGACTAAATAAAGGATCAGGCAAGTACCAAGGCAAGTTTCCCTTCAAATTTTTTAACTGTGGAAAGATAGGTCACTTTGAATCTAAGTGTCCACACAAGAAGAAGGACTAGAAATCTAAAGGTGAAGAGAAGTACAAATCTAAGAGATTTGGTAAAAAGAAAAGTTTATGTGTAAACAATGATGACTCTTCAGGAGACACAGATAGTGATTATTCTTGTGAAGATAAGGTTAATGACTTTATGCTTATGGCCAAAGAGGATTATGATTATAAAATCACAGGAAGTGATGTTAATGATGAATAAGTTATGGTTGAATTGGAAGGAGAACTGATCAGTGCCCTAGAAGAAATTTCTAGACTCAGATTTAAGAAGAAAAAGAAAAAACAATTGTTGATACAGTTCAAGAAAGACAACAAAAAACCTGATGAAGACTTTGCCCTACTAAAAGTGGAATTAGAAGAGGCAAACAAAATAGAGGACATTCTGAAACAACAGTTATCAGAAAATAAGGAAATATCTAAAGCCTTGGAAGAAGAGGTAGTAAAAACCAGAAAAGAGATGGAGAATTTTAAAGCATTGTATCTCCAAAATATTCCAAGAATTAAAGCCTCAGTAGAACTAAACGAAATTCTGAGCAAACACAGATCTCCTTTGTTTAAGACTAGTTTAGGCTGTGTAAGTGGTTCAAGCAACAAAGAGCCAGAAAGAAAAGAGGACTAGTTTAGGCTGTGTAAGTGGTTCAAGCAACAAAGAGCCAGAAAGAAAAGAGCCAGTAAAGATGATCAAGTTCCAAGTCAGTAGACAATCAGACCATGTGAGTACCCTGCCACCAAAAGCTAATAAAGACAAGATGATTCGTGATAAAAAACAAAGATATCAGAATATGGAGAAACAAATGCCAAGAAGAAGGCCATCCTTCAGGTACCAAAATTTCTTCCATGGTTACTGTTTTTATTGCTTTAATTTTGGCTATAATATTGCAAATTGTCAAATTAAGTTTAGAGACATGCAACTAAGGAGATCAAGAAATAAACAATCTTTGCAACATAGAACTAAACAACCAATGAGTAGACAAAGTTTCACCAATCACTTTGACCTATTGAATAATGAGCTCGAATGCCATAACTATCATAACTTCGGCCACAAAGATGCAAACTTCCATCTGAAGAATTACAAAGAAGATCCAAGGATAAAACCCTTAGCTAGAAATGCCAGCACATGGAAAAAGAAATATAGTGAAAAATGTGTCCTATTTCTTTGAGCTCAAAAAAAAAAAGGACCCCTGGTATATAGACAATGGATGTTCCAAGCACATGACTGGAGACAAGGATAATTTTTTGTCTATAAGTAAAAGAAAAACAGGAAATGTGACCTTTGGAAATGATGAACCAGGTAAAATCAAGGGTAAAGGGATGGTGAGTTTGAGTAATGGGAAAGGAAAATCTTAGAATGTTCTGCTTGTAGATGGGCTGAAACATAATTTTCTCAGTGTAATTCAAATGTGTGACAGAGGATGTGAAGTGGTGTTCACTTCCAAAGATTGTAAGATAAAGTCTATAAACTCAGGACAAGTGGTGGCTAAAGGAATAAGTATAGATAATAATGTATATATGCTTAAAGAAGATAGAGAAGAGTGTCATTTAAGAAAACATGATGAAAGTTGGTTATGACATAGGAGACTTGGAAATATAAACTTTTACCACTTAATCAAGCTCAAAAATCTTGAGGCAGTAAAAGATCTTCCAATAATATTGTTGGCCCTTGACCAAGTTTTGAGGAACACTTGGTCATATTTGATCGTTTTTGGAATTCAACAGCCTGTCAAATATGGAGCACTAGGTGAAGCAGAGATCACGAGATCTCAACCCACTTTTTGGGCCCTTTTAGGGTTTTGGGTTAATGTAATGGGAAAGGGATGTCGGCCCATGGGTTTACCCATGTTTAGGCCTATTTTGTAAAATATAAATAAGTAGCTAAGCAATGTAAGAGAGGGTGAGAATATAAGCTAAGTGCTAGTAAAGGCTTTGTGTATACCGTGTGACTGACTTGAAGAGATGAGTGCAAGTGTTGTAAGTGTTGAGTGCATGGATTGAAAGAAGGCTCTATGCTATATCTACTCGGGGAAGGAGGATCTGGCGAGGTGCGCACAGATCTCCTGTCCTGTGTGGAGTACAAGTGTCAACTTTGTGTTGTAACCCAATTGACCAAAGCTAATAAAGAAGAATAATACTTTGTAGACGTAGCCCCAGGGTGGGGGTGAACCACGGTAACTCTGTGTGTTGTGCTCGGTGCTTTGACCTAATGTGTTGATTTCTTTCCATGTGTTGTGCTTGATATGATTATGTCATGTGATTTGCTATGATATACTTAGATAGATCCACTTTTATTTGTGCTTCTTAGATGTGTGGGTATAAATTTGACATATATGAAAGTGTTGAGTGCTAGACCTATTTTTTTGTTGGTAAGTACTAACTTAACCTAGATCTAAGTGAATGTTGCGGTGCTCTGTGCCATTTGGGGAGTGCCATGAGGGTTAAATACTGATGAATGATCTATGCTAAAGTTCTTTCTAAGAGTAAGAATCATAGATCTGTGTCCCAGCTAAGGTTGCAAACACTTGAGTCTTGCAACCACCCCTACCTCTACCTTGGGTGAGACTTCATCTACTTTGCAAGTGTTGCCGAAAGGGATGGTAGTTAGGGTTTTGTTGGTGCGTTGTTGAAGCATTGAACCCTGGGTCTACCCATGTGCCAACAAATATCAAATCCACAAGATTCTGTGTGTAAACCCTGCCAAGTAGGCAAGCTAACCAGGACACAGTTTAAATCCAAGAGCTCTACTTCAACAGAGAAACCACTCCAATTAGTTCATATGGATCTATGTGGACCATCAAGATAGGAAGGCACAGGGAAAGAAAACTAATTCATGCTGATCATTGATGATTACTCCAGACTCACTTGGGTTATTTTTCTCAAAGAAAAAGCTGAAGCATTTGAGAAATTTAAAATATTTAAGGCTTTAAATGAGAATCAAACTGGCAAGAGGTTAAAGGCAGTAAGATCAGACAGAGGAGCAGAATTTATGTAAAGTGATTTCAAGGAATTATGTGATAAACATGGGATCAAGAGAGAATACACAATCCTAGGAACTCCACAACAAAATGGAGTAGTTGAGAAGCACAACAGAATAGTTCAACAAATGACCAGGTCAATGATGAGTGAGAAGAACATTGATCAAACGTACTGGGTAGAAGAAATACACACAACAATCCATATTCTTAACAAAGCCCGCCTTAGACCACATAGTGACAAGAAACCTTATGAACTGTGGTATGGAAGACCTGCTTCAATCAAACACTTCAAATTCTTTGGGAGTAAGTGCTACATAAAGAATAATAATTAAAACCTTGGCAAGTATGATGGCAGGGTTGATGAAGGCATCTTCTTAGGATATGCTACCAATAGTAAAGGATATAGATGCTTTAATAAAATATTGTATAAATTAATTGATTGCATTGATTTAAAGGTTGATGAAGGAGTCCCAGTAAGAGAGGTGAGCAATATTGAGTGTGCTATAGAGGACAGAGTTGAAGATGAAGATGAGCAGGTCCAAGAATCCGAAGGAGAAGACTCTGATTTAGATACAAATACTCTGCAGGACTCAAACCAGGAGATCAAGACAAATACACCCTCCAAAGTTATTAGGAAGAATCATTATGAACATTAGATAGTTGGTCATCTAAACCAATGAGTTCAGACAAGAAAGCAGTTGAATAATGTCTCAGAACAATCTCAGATTGCCTTTATATCTTTGCTTGAACCTAAAGACTTTAATGCAGCCAGCGAAGATGACCATTGGGTTAAATCCATGAATGATGAACTTGACCAGATTGAGAAAAAACAATACTTGGGAGATGGTTCCTAGACCTGAAGGTAAAAATGTCATAGGTTCCAAAAGGGTCTTTAAGAATAAATTGAATGAACAGGGAAAAGTTGTCAGGAACAAAGCAAGATTGGTCTGTAAGGGCTATGCATAGATTGAAGGATGAGATTTTGATGAAACCTTTGCACTAGTGGAAAGATTGGAAGTCATCAGAATGTTTCTTGCCTATGCATGTCATAAGAAGTTTAAAGTAAATCAAATGGATGTCAAGTCATATTTTCTAAATGGAGATCTAAAAGAAGAAGTCTATATGGAACAACCAGAAGGTTTCCAACTATCAGATAACCCTGAATTTGTCTTCAAGCCAAAGAAATCCTTATATGGTTTGAAGCAAGCTCCTCATGCCTGGTATTACAGACTGGATATGTATCTTCTAGACAAAGGGTTCAAGAGAGGAACAGATGACTGCAAACTATATATCAAAACATAGGACAATGATTTGCTCATTGTGTTGGTCTATGTAGATGACATCATCTTCGGAAGTAATAATGCTTCATTGGTACAATGGTTTTCTTCTGCCATGCAGTCTAAATTTGAAATGTATATGATAGGGGAATTGTCATTTTTTCTTGGTCTGTGAATTATTCAGAGTTCTGAAGGAATATTTCTTTCTCAGGAGAAATATCTAAGAGAAATGTTGAAAAGGTTTCAAATTGAAGATTCTACAACTGTTAGTACACCTATGGTGGTTGGTTGCAAGATCACTAAAGATGATATTTCACCTGATGTTAATCAAAGAACATATTGATCAATGATAGGAAGTATTTTGTACATCACATCATCTCGTCCTGATATAATGCAAGCTATTGGAATGGTAGGTCATTATCAGTCTTCTCCTAAACACATTAATTTAGCATTTGTCATGATGATATTCAAATATTTGAAGGGTACAATGACTTATGGTCTTTGGTATCCTAGAAATCAGAATTTCCAATTAACTGCATATTCAAATGTTGATTGGTCAAATTGTTTCGATGAGAGAAAGAGCACCAGTGGAGGTGCATTCTTATTAGGTGATTCGTTAGTAGCATGACTTAGTAAGAAGCATGGATCTATTTCATTATCAAATACAAAGGCAAAGTACATTGATGCTGCTACTTTCCGCACTCAGATTTTATGGATGATACAAACTCTTGTAGATTTGAAGGTAACTTATACTGATCCAATTCCACTTCACTGTGATAACACCAGTGACATTAGTGTCTCCAAGAATCTTGTTCTTCATTCAAAGACTAAGCATATACCAAAAAAATTTCATTTTCTCAAAGAATCGGTTACAAACAGAGTTGTTCAGCTGCATTATATTCCAACCATAGAACAAATTGCAGACATCTTTACTAAACCCCTAGCCATGACACGATTTTAATATATCCATCAGAAGCTAGGTTTCGTCCCTTCTCTCACCTAAGAGATTCCATCCTGTCAGGGGGAGTATGTGTTGGTTGAATATCTAATACCTCCGAAAATTACTACAACATCTCAGGGGGAGCATGTCTTCTTTGACATTGATGTCAAAGGGAGAGAAAAGGTGTTGTATGGATGCTACAGTTGGAGGTCTAAGCAGAATAGTGTAGCCTTTCAAGGTTGCCATCAATGCCAAAGGGGGATATTGTTGGCATGTTTACAGGAAGAGTGTGCTTGTCATTGATGGCATGAACAGAAGGCGAGAAAGCTTAGGAGGAAGAGCTACAGTGGTCATTGGATCACCGATCCAAAGGACCTTCAACCGAATACCTGACAACTGTTGGATCATTCTAAGTGGAAGGATA
>SNQJ01S0005153.1:105438-120466 GCA_010110895.2 Picea sitchensis | reverse complement strand
ACAAAACCAATGTATACAACAACCTGTGTATACCTTCTGAGCTATTAGGGTTTGTCCTTCAAGATCAACTCAGATTCTTTGCAATCAATATATCATTCTCTTCTATCTATGACTATCTAATCTGATCACCAGCCAGTCACAACATCTCCAAGCTCTCCAATAGATTGTTCATGCTCCACAACAAATCAATATGAATGTTATATCAATCATGTATAAAAAACTAGTATACCATAGCAATCATGTTACCACTGGATCAAAAGAGTGTTTCTCACTCCATCAACCAAATTAACCAAACTAAACCACATCATAGAAGCCATACCAAGAATTCCCTAAGCATTCCCATCACATCAAACAATAGAATCCATAAAGACAATAATGTAATCATACCAGTGTCTCATTGATAGATCCGAGGCCATAGAATGCAGATCTGGAACCTGCCTCATCATCCAAGAACTTGGAACCAGCTCAAACACAATTCTTCATCATTCCATCCACTATACTCTCCCTGTCCTCATACATCCTGCATACATACTCACCCTATACACATCCAGCCCGTGTATACCTCAATGTATACACACCCTATACACAAACAACCCGCGTATGCATCATAAACTAGGGTTTCTGAAGTTCCGAGAATTTTGCCGTCAAGATCTCCGACATTGTCGAAAATTTGATGCGTCCATGAGATCCTCCTCATGCTCTCTTTCTTGGAATAGATCTTCAATCATGCTCAAGAGATCCATACCAAAGATACTCTCACAATAAGCTCTCCATCAATACTCCACACGATAATCTCACAAGAATCTCTCCATTGATCCACCACTAGGATGATTACAAGAGACCATTGCTATCTTATTTATACTTTCATCCTCTAAGTCACTTAACCCATTTCTAGGTCACTTAACCTATTTTCCTTATTTTAGGGTTAACCACTTTCCATAAATAGAAATTTCTCCAATATTTTATCATTTAAATATTCCTTCTTGATTTTGTAACTTATCTTTATTATTTAAATAATCCATCTTGACTTTGTCACTTTACTTTATCATTTAAATTATGATTTTTTCTTTTAGGGCACTTTGAATTTTTTACCATTTGGGGCTTCAAGCCAACACATGGGGGTCCTTCATCTTTGTAGGGCCATAATTCTCAAACCGTGAGGACTTATGTGACATTCCACATACCACCAGAAATGGCATGAAAAACACTATCCATCTAGGATAGTTTTACCAACAACTTCATTGATCTTCACCTCATTATTCCACATACAATCATGGTTCCTCCAGCCATTCTTCTAGGATAACTCTATCCACAAAGCATCTTCCCATGAGGGATTTCACCATAAGGGGACCACTTTGGAGTTCATCCATTTGGGCACCTTATCAATCATGATAAGACAATAATGAGTCATCTATGCATTTTTCCAACAATGCATCATATACCACATCGATCCATCTTCATCTGTGCATTCTCATCAAGGACAATACATATCAATCATCAATCAATCACTTGAAATCAATCAATCAAACCATTTTCATCAATGACAAAACCATGGGCATCAATGACAACATGATCCAACAACATGTTTGGGACTATAGTAGTACACATAAAGTATGCACAACTTGGTGCAAAACCTTGATACATGGCTAATTTCTCTGCAATTGAAACAAGTGGGGGGTCTACCTCCCCCTCTGCCATATCATTGGTCGTGATCGCACCCATATCCACGTCTGGGAACTCCTTGGTATTCGCCTCTCTCAACACCACCATGATCACCACCCTTCTTCTATTATTGTACTCGAAATGCATCACGGGTATTGTCTTGCATCAATTGGAGTGACCAAAAATTATTTACATCATGTCCCATGGATTTATAGAACTTACAGAACATAGTATGGTGTATATTTTGATACTTCTCCAAAGTTGGGAAGCGTGGTGGTACATGGCCCCACCGTCTACATATATCACACCACTCTGCTTGTCCAGTTGGGAATGGAATCAACACACCCGTCGCCACATAATTCATAAGTATAGGGCACTCGTTCTTGTGATGCCCCTCAGATAGACATGTGGTACACCATACATGCTCATGCACGACTTTTGTATTGGTCATATCCTACAATTGCATCATCATATTAGCCAATTGCGACTACATCTGCACCAATCCTATGGATGTCTTGGCCCCTCCTGGGGTGGTCTCCAAGTGCATCACAATATTTAATGCCTATGTTGATCTTTACCTTCTGCTGGGTGAGCGAGACTTAGATATGGAGAAGTAACCCCACAATAAATCATTCTCTGTGATGCATGTCATGGATTTGGAATGCCAACCTATACAATAAAATCTTGAACCACTGGTCATTGTCCCATATGGTTTTTCCTTCTTTCTTCTTAATCTCCTTGATTTCCATGATACACTGAGACTCTGAATTAGGATTTTGAAAATCCTTAAGTAGATCTCGTTTGATCTCTGTTAGGGACCTTACTTGTCCCACCGACGCAATGGACTTCTACTTCATGTACCATGTCAAGGCTTCATCCCTGGACATAGTTTCTAGCTGCACGATCTTTGTTTCTTCATTTGTGAGCCTCTTCACGGACCATATTGCTTCGCACATGAACCAATATTGTTCTTCATCATCTCTACCCATTCCATGGAACATATGTAACCTCAAGGTACTATCTTGATTCGCCATCGTCAACCTCAAACTAAATCCTCCTATTTAACTACTGAGTATCAACTTCCTCAATACCGGTACTCCTCTTGTTGAAGTAGCACTGGATTCACCTTCTTCTTCACTCATCTCTTTTCTTCTATCTCCTACTTTTTCTTCTACTCCAATCTCCTCACTATCTGCTAGTATTTATTCTTGATTAAAAATGTGCAAGGGGGGTGGTTCAAAGGGGGGTTAAGTCCATATTCTTCTTATATTTCTTGTGAGGTGACCTAGAGAGTTTCATGCTTGCACCTGTGCAATACCATCTACAATTGCCAATTATTCTCCCCCACCACTAGGGGAGTCTCCATCTCCCTCTCCTTCTCCTACGCCTCTACTCTACACCTCATATTCCTCTAATGTTGTGGCACTCCACAAAATCCAATGGGTTCAAACTTCATTACTTGGGCCCCTGGGATTACTAATACTACTACTACTAATTGTATCCCCACTGGACACCCTACTATCGACACCACACTTCTTCGTGGGCCTATCTTCGCTTGTGCTCCACTTTGGCACAAAACATTCTTCTGCACTTCCTCTTGGTGCAGTCTCTTTTCTCTTCATCCCGAGCCTAACCCCTCGTCGTGCACACTCTGCTAACTTCTTTCCACCTTGCTAAGAAAGGGAATCTATATGCGAAGTCTGGTGAGGATAAGGCGAGGTATCCAGATGCATCCAAATAAAATATTAAAGGTAAGTCAGTTGTATGTTGGATTTGTGCTAAATACCATTATTCCAAAAATTGTTCATTCAGTGGGTGTCTTACAAGTCTTGAACATAGTTGGGGAAGAGAAACCCTCATCAAACCAAGAGAAAGACTTCGCAAGACTCAACTATGTTTAGGTAGAGCTGAATGGATAAATCACACTTGTGATGGTTGATAGTGGTGCCACACATACTTTCATGAAGGAAGAAGTTGCTTCAAGGATTGGATTGAACCTTGAGAAAGATAAATCCTCCTTCAAAGTAGTAAAATTGGAAGTGGAAAGAGTGGTTGACCTTGTGATTGAGGTCACCATTAAGCCGAGAAAGTGGAGTGGATATGTTAACTTCACAGTGCTTCCCATTGGTGGATGATGGTGTAGTGAAAACATTGGAAGGAAGGTTCATTAGGTTGGAGGCCTTGGTGACCGTGACAATAGAAGCGATGGATAAACTTTTGAAAATTTGGGCGAAGGAACTATCTGTTCAAAAACCAAACAAACCAAAGAAGGAAATGAAAGGTTTAGACAATAGCAAATGAATACTGACAACGAGTTGCATGAAGGAAACACCATACTTCTTGGAAACAATCATCTTGCATGAATCAGACTTGGAAATTGAACAAGGAAACAACAAAGGTATGGTGATTCATGTTGTCTACAATGTTAGGGCAATGAAATTCATGTATTCCTTTGTTAATGTACTTAACTAGGAGGTATGGTGATTAATGTTGTCTACAAAGTTTGGGCAATGAAATCCAATTTGGGACATTTGGAGGCAGTGGCCTTGACAACCACCCACCTTCCCCTTTTGAATTATTGTGAATCTGCAATGTAGCTCATTGCCCAAAAGAAGGTAGTGGAGCCTTGGGTGCCTTGGAAAATGTTCTTTGGAAAATTCACTAAGTAATAGTTGAAGGTTTAGAAGATAAGGTGACCTTCATTCAACTGTCATCTTTCTTTGAAGACAAATCAACAAAAAATGAAGTTGGGCGCAAGGGTGGCAGTCTTGCATCTACAAAATTTCATGACAAGTTGGGATCTTTGGCAAGTTGTGGTTGTGACTTGGGCGTAGAAAGGTGAAGTCCATGAAGAATTGCATTGTGGAATCTAGGAAGTGGCATTTTGGTTCGACAACATGGGATAGACACTTTCATGAGGTAGGAAATAAGTTGAATTAGCTACTTGACTTGTCTAAATCATGAACTCGGGGGTGCTGAAACATGGAAACATGAACACTAGGAATATTGTGATGATGATTTTGCAGCAACAATGTGAAAAGGTTGAGGAAGTAAACCGTGGATGTGTAAGTATGAACAATAATGTTCCAAGGATGGTAGGATTTTTTCATAGTTGTTGGGGACGAAAACACCTTTAAGTGGGAGAAGATGTAACGTCCATGTCTTGTAGTAGGCATTGGGCACCCCTACATGGTCGCTTCAACAGTTCAGACGAGTGCGTGATGGGTGCAAACCAACAAGTTGCATGTCTGTCGACACTATCCTCAGATGACCTTGGCATAAAGAGGGCATATTGGTTCATATGGGTCAATAGAGTTGCAAGTGTGAAGGTGCAATAGGTAGTGGAGTTGCACTATGATAGACCAACCCAATTGGAATACACAAGTGCATGACAGACAAATGTGGTGACAATTGGGCTAGACAAGACATGACAAACAAAGTTGTGACCAAAGGAATTCACTGCGACAAAGATTGCGACCAAGGAAGTTGGGTGGCTGGATGATTTCCCAAGTTAAGGGGTGCATGTCCACTTTTCTCCTTTTTTGCAGAATGGTTGCAACAGACAAAGACCAAGTTGTTGGTTTGGGTCCACTTAGGCTTTGGAGGGCATGCAAACAGCCATGAATTGTCGATTCGATTAGAGGCTTCGACAAGTATAAAAGAAGGGCACGTGCCAGTATGAAAACCATCAAAGTGGAGAGCTAAGTACAAGGGAAAAGGCTCTATAGTTGAAGAGTTGTTGCGACAACTGTTGTGTTGAAGAATGAGAGTTGCAGGAGGTAGGCTTGCAGGGAAAATATAATGTTAAGGATGGAAACTTATCTCAAACGGTAGAAACCTTGGTGAATCTTACTAGTCCTTAATATGCAAACTATAAAATGTTTGGTGATATTTTTGTAAAAATATTCAAATTTCTTTAAGGATTTTATATAGTTTCTATAAAATTTGGTTATTTCTCAGGTAAAAAAATTATTCTATAAAATTTNTTAGGTCACTTAATCCATTTCTAGGTCACTTAACCTATTTTCCTTATTTTTAGGGTTAACCACTTTCCATAAATAGAAGGTTCTCCAATACTTTAACATTTAAATATTCCTTCTTTATTTTGTCACCTTACTTTATCATTTCTTGATTTTGTCACTTCTCTTTATTATTTAAATAATCCACCTTTATGGGTTTCCTCAGGAATATCTGTCTCGGTATACTTCATGTGTGTGATTGATGTTGAATACTCTATTGTTTACTTCCTTGAATTATTGTGATCATCATTGAGTGTTCTGTAATGATATTAAAATGGGTATAATTGTTTAAGCACAGTAACTATTGATTCATCCCCCTCTGAATTGTCTAACAAGGTTGTCACAAGTTTTGATTACTCTTGTTGATGCTTCAGATGGTTATTAGCTTTGGCTTTGAACTTTGTATGGATGTTGGTTGTGATATTGTGACACAATAAATGTATTGTAGAGATCTCTCGAGGATAGCCATTTTTTTAATGAAAACATCTGATCTTTGGTATGGTGTTGGAAAATACCTAATTTTCTTTCAGATGAGTTTACAAAGATTGCACTATAGAATCCTATAGACTATACACATGCATATTCGTTTTTTTAAATATATAGCTTTTTTTCTAAGGGAAAAAATATTATTTTAACTTCTATTTTAATAAATTTATATTCAAACTATATAATAGTAATAATAATAATAGAAAATAAAATAAATTAATCTAAATTTATTTTAACCTGCATCTTAATAAATTTATATTCAAATTTATTTTCATACAATTTGATAGTTAGTAATGTTAAAATTATGATAAATCTATACTTATAAATGTGAAGGAAATATTATATACTAAAAAATAATTAAATTCAATGAAACTTAAAAAATTCTCGAGCATTATAATATTGAGTTTTATTATAAATATGTCATATTCGTTTTTTTTTTTTTTTTCNCTAAATAACATGTCACATTAGAATTTAAAATTTAATCTACTTAAGGATTTTAAGTATATTTTATGTCATGTCAATTTTTTTTTAGTATTTTTATAAGTTTTAGATTATAAATCTTATTTATATAATAATGTCAAGTTGTTAAGCATTAAATTATTGTTGGATGATGGTAGAGATAATCACTCAATCACTTTCCCTTAAATAAAAATTAGTTAAATTTGTAACCATTTGCAATCTCTATAAACGAGACAAACATTATAAAAGAGACAAACATTACTGTATTAATGAATCAAACCTAATATTGAATATATTTTTTTAAGTTCCTCTAGTTGGTTACTTTTCATTGCATTATCATTGTGCCTCCCATTCTACTAGATCTTATTCTTATATGGTATCAAAGCTGGGAGATCAGAGTCTGAATTTCAAAAGACTAGATGCAGAGAGCCATTGTTTGGTTATCTGCACATAATTTACTTTAAGACTAGGTCCGCCCTTGGTCATTAAATTTAATAGGCCCTCAACTTCATTGGATGCAGGAATTTCATTGGCAATGGCGTTGTAATCACCAAAAATACCTTAGCCAAATATAGAGTAGTCTTTCATGGGTGACACATTAGATGAGGATGAGAAAGGAGAATGATAGTCGATGTATGTTTAGGTTTCTCTTGAAATTCAAGGTGCTCAACCCATTAGTCATGTATCTGTACTACATATGGGTGGGATATAGAAGCCCCGATGGGATACATAGATCAATCGGGGCTAACGAGGAGTTCCTCAAACTCAACCTGCTCCACTCTGAATGTGCTAGATAAGATAGTTCCCCAACCAAGTATTGTTGATTGTCGGTATCTAGCCAACTAATACGATGATAGGTTGACGAAAGAAAAGATAGTGGAAAGGATGGAATCCACTCGAGTGGAAGAATAAANCTGCTCCACTCTGAATGTGCTAGATAAGATAGTTCCCCAACCAAGTATTGTTGATTGTCGGTATCTAGCCAACTAATACGATGATAGGTTGACGAAAGAAAAGATAGTGGAAAGGATGGAATCCACTCGAGTGGAAGAATAAAACTTGCTTGGTCCAAAGATCTATTTCACAATAAGCTAGTTTGGTAACTTATATAGTTCACAACACTGGTACTAGCGGGGAGTTGAAAATTTGACTTCATCATATGAAGGTAGTATGTTCCAGCGGGTGAGATTTTCTTTCCTTCTCCACATGATCATCGATCACAAATTTTAGATTGGGATCTACAGAAGAATAGATAAAAGACACCAATTCTTTGAGATTTATAACAATTAGTTTATTTTCAACATGTACATTTCCGTGGATTTTCTTGACAAATTTGATTTTTCATATTCAAATAGTAGAGTACTTTGCTCTTTTATTTTTCTAACTAGGACATTAAACATGGACTTTCCATTAGAGAAATGCTCTGGTTTCAATTTCCACACCTAGAAAGTAAAAGTTCAAACACAACTAATGAACAAATCCTTGCAGGGAATAATAAAAGGGACTGAGAAAGCACCAAGAGATCCAATTAAATTATTAGAATGGTAAAGTAGAGATGATAAAGCCAAAACCATCATTGGCCTTGCTTTTATAGATTCAAAGTTACATCGTGTATATCTAGAGAAATCATTGAAGAAAACATGGGATGCACTAAATGGGTTGTTTGGAGCACAAGCCGTAAATGCAAAGTTTTCTTTCAATCTATAGTTATTCAGTTTTAAGATGTCAATTGAAATCACTATGTATAGTCACATAAACAATCTAATATCTATTCTCAGACAACTGGCAGAGGTCAAGGCTACAGTAGACGAAGAGGACGCTAAAGCCATTATGTTAAATAGTGTACCGTATAAATACAACAATGTTATTTTTACTCTAAGCCAATTGCCTTATCAAAGTCTAGAAGACATGATTGTTGCACTCTTTAGCTAAAGAAGAGAGAGCCATAGTAGTAGATATAAAATTTGACATGGATTTCTACTCAAGAAACAATCATAACAGATCAACTAAAGACACGAGGGAGATAAAATGTTACTACTGTGGAAAAATGGATCATATAGAAATTAATTGTAAAATCCACGCTAACGATATTCTAGAAGGAAATCTTAAATAATCAACAAATAAAGCTCTGGCTGAAGATCCACCAGATACAGACAATGAAGAAGACTTTAATGAAGAATTCACATTTTAAGAAGGTCTACACTTTGAAGATAGGGAGGGATGTAGTGGAAGACAAATAATTGTTGAATAGTCCATGATGCTTCTGGATCGAAGAAACTATACCTCATTGGGGTTATGAGACATGCATGCAGGGATTGATGTCCAATAGTTGAGGGGAAATCCAGAATCTCGAAGTTTGGTATCATACATTTATGAGGGTTACGAGACATTTCAAATGTTAATGATGTCCAATGATGATGGGAAACTTGGATCACAGCAAGGAGGCTATACGTTCTAGTGGAATATAGAGTATCTTGAAGAAATCTTATTGGTCCAAGCATTGTTTTCAAAGATGAAACTTATGAAAAACATCTAGTTCTATTTTTTAGTTGTGTTTCGTTTACTTTCAACAAGTTTGATTTTTAATGGCGTAAGCCTTAAAAGGAGATGTTCGATTATAAGACTTACTTATATAATAATATCAAATTGTTATGCATTAAATTACTGTTGAACGATGATTGAGATAATCACTTGACCACTTCCTCTCAAATAAAAAGTAATTAGATGTTATAACCATTTACAATCTTTATAAAAGAGACAAAACACTATTTCGTCTCATTGTTTATTCTTCATGTCATCATTGTGCCTCCCATTCACCTAGATCTTATTCTTATATTATTGAATGCCTTCTAACAAAAGAAAATTGTTTATTTTCCATGTTTGCCTTTTGTAATGGAAAAGACCTCTTATGATCACAGTGAGGATGAAGGAGATTGAGAAAGACACATCCACCTTACTTTATAAGGAAGTTAAGATATACACGGAAATACGATTCAACTCCTCCTTTAAGGAAAACTCATACATCAGGACTATAATTACAGGTAGTGCTTTGGAAATGAATAAATACTCACAGTGATTGCACATGCTATTTATAAAATAAATAAATCGATTCTACATCAATGGTTGGTTAGTGGGAGCTTTAATTATCCAATTTATGGAAAATCCTTAAAAATTGTACGTCAATGGGTGAGTGGGTGCTTTAATTATCCGGAAAATCCCGAAAATTAGGGAAGAAAAACATGTAATATCTTGACTAAACATCTACACTAATGAATAGCAAGACGATGTCAAATTCGTTCAGGAAACAAACATGTAATGTAGCATTTAAAGTAAACATGATTGTTACTAATATATGTAGAAGTATAAATGTTTAAGATTGATAAAAGTTTAAAAAAGAGTCCAAATAAAACGATAGAGAATCTAACAAATAGAAAGGTCGTCATAATTGTCCAAGACGCAAATAAATGATAGAGACTTAAACCCTAAACAAAATATACTAAAAACATCATGCATAACAGAAGACGTGATATTTTCAAAGTGGCGCAATACACGAGAAATGGAATATTCCAAGTTTATTCACGTTCATATTTTAAAAAGACATACAATGAAAACATATTTTATCTTTAGTGTAAAGTTGAAGAATATGTTAAATATATTTTATCTTTAGTGTAAAGTTGAAGTATATATTTTTATTTAATGTACTAATTTTTAACATTTTTTTATATTTTTATATATTGAACATTCCTGCATGAAATTCATAAAAGATTTGTCGTTCAATCGGTCACTTCTTTCCTTGTCTCACTTCAACAATGGAATCACCATTGTCATGGATGGAATACGTAGCTCTATCATCCAATAAAAATGGGTACTGGTATGTTTTTCTTAACATGAGGATATGGCAAAGTTCTTCCATGTTGATATGATTGAATATTAAAAAAGTGAACCCTTTGCTTTCAATTCAAGTCTTTGAATATTAAAAAATGGAACCCTTTGGTTTCAATTCAACCCTTTTCATTTTGTTCTTGGAGCTTGGTCTCCCATGCCACTAGGTTGAGCATCTGGTAAGTTTCTTGCTACAACATGTCGATTCACTTCTCAATGGTTTTCGAGGGTTACTCCTATCTTTTAAAAAGCTACACCCAATTTTTGGTGGCCATGAGAATCTCTCAACACTGGTCAACCACAAGTTGAAGGTTCTCTTTGAGATGYTTTGAGAAATGTGTGGTGGGCTCTAAGATTTGCAATAATTGGGCCAATGTCTCTTGTTTGGCCAACTTCTTAGATTCTCAAGTGGTTTTCTGTTTCTGCTTCATATGATGGATTGTCTAATGTAGTTGTTCAACAATAACAAGGAGTGGGGTATTGAGACCCAGATTGGGGATACTAGTGTATTCTTCTTGTAGGACCAACCACATATGAATAAACTAGCTTCAAGTTGCTTCAACTCATTGTGCCAAGGTGACCTTTTCATGTCAAAGACTATCGACTTCATTCGGTGCATTGTTGAGTTGGAGTTGACTATGTTCCTACTTTAGTTTTGTCAATGCCTATTCCTTTTGTAGCAACATGTGCCCAATCTCACTTCTAGAGATGAATTGTTGGTAGATTGGAAATTCCATCAACACCTAGTTGATATTCAACAATTGCTACGCCTAAGAATGTAATGGTTCTTGAGGGTTCATGATGGCAAGAAGCATCAACATTGGAGTGTTGCAGGAAGGTCGATTATTGGCCTCCACACTGTCCTACTCTTGGTCACTTCCCAAATGGATAGCGACGGTCTTGATTTTCTCATGCACAACGGAAGTTGTAAGCTACACAATGTCAAAAAAATTATGACACTCTTCCATGAGTGCAAAATGATAGTCCCATTCTTAGGCAAGACACATGATCAACTTTAGGGTAGTGGTTGGATCTAAAGGTCCAGTTGGAACTAGAATAGAGGCAACACTGGTTCCTAGGGTAGGGCTAGTGCTCAATAGGACTTCCCACATCAACTCATTAATGATTGGTCATATGGGCTTTGACTCTTGTGTGGGATATGCAACTGATGTTTCCTATGTACCCTTCTGTTGAGTCAACCCATTAGTGGGGTATTCCTCCAATTTCTAACTATCTTGGGGTTGCTTCCTGTCACGGGGTCTAGTGGGTTGATGTCCATTTGTGTTATGGCCACCAGTAATAGGAGTTGGTCCTTGTGTGTGAGTTCAACCACATCTTATTGTGCTAGTGGCTATGCTAGCACTAGCAGTGTTGGGAGAGGGGGCGTAGGTTATCTCATTGTAGGTTCAGTTGTGGTGCAACTCTCTAACTATCTTGGGGTTGCTTCTTGTCACGGGGTCTAGTGGGTTGATGTCCATTTGTGTTATGGCCACCAGTAATAGGAGTTGGTCCTTGTGTGTGAGTTCAACCACATCTTATTGTGCTAGTGGCTATGCTAGCACTAGCAGTGTTGGGAGAGGGGGCGTAGGTTATCTCATTGTAGGTTCAGTTGTGGTGCAACTCTCTATATCTACATAGGAAATCCCTTGTGATTTTATGCTGGGGTGGGGTGCAACTGATATAAAGCAAGTCCATGGCTTCTTTGTAAGAGCTCATTACATTAATATTTTGACCAATAAGGTGACACCCTACACTACTTCATCCCCTATCCAACTAGGTTTGTGCACTTTGATGATATTAAGCATCCAAAATGATGGCTTAATGGGCATCATGGCTACAGATGATGAAACTACCTTAACTACATAACTCAACGAGGCACCTTGAATCATGTCCTTTCTTTTCCTTTGTGCAACAAAGGCTAAGAGGAATAGTGGGTCATGGTACAAGATGGAAAACTTATCTTTATATTATAATATAAAATATAAAAATAACATGTTATTATTATATTATATTTTAATAAATTTTATTATAAAAATAACAGATTTATAAAACTGAAAACTTATCTTTCACGTATTAATAATAGTATTAAATTTATTAGTAATTTATTTTATTTCCGTTTCTTTTCTCACTTTTCTTAATTGTTAAACTCGTCTTTCTTTAAATTTTAATGCTAGGCTCTGTTTTGCTACTAAAACCATCTTTATTTTTATGCAATAGACATGTATGTGGAAACATTAGTATTGTTTTAAGGAGCAACCTCACATAAATGCTAGACATGTATGTGGAAACATTCCTTCTTTTAAGGAGCAACCCCACACAAATACTAGTGGGAGTTATGCATTTATGAGGCACAAATGGGAAACATTAAGTAAATATAAAAGTAAATACATAATTAGTTGTATATGACTATTTTGTAACACCTATCAAAAGTATTTAATTATTGGGTATAATGTGCACGCTATAAATTAAAGTTTTAATTTTAATTACTTATTAAATATTTAATTTGAACATCATTCAATTTTGAATTAATATGAAATTAGAGATTACATTAGTTATTTAATTAATAATGCAAAATTTTAAATTAATCACTTGCCCACTATAATGAAGAACTAAATATTAGTGACACGATATTGAATATAATGAAGAATTAAATATTAGTGGCACGATATTGAAAACTGTGATTCATATATATATTATAATGTTTTGTTAATTTGTTCAATATTTGATTTATTATATTATTATTCTTTTATTTGATATTTAATAAACTTATTGACTTTTTTTTATTGTAAATTATTATTAATTTTTTCTCTGTTTTAATTTTTTAGTTTGATGTTTTATAATGATTATAATGATGGTTAACGTTCACTAAAATCAAAATTGGTTTATCAGACCTTAAGAAAAACAAGAGATAATTTAGATTTCTTTAAAATGTTATTTCAATGCTTGAAAAGTATTAAAAGAAGTGTTCCACAAACACTAAAGTTTTGATGACTTAGAAGGTTAGGAAGGTCGATATTGTGACAAATATTTGGAAATTGAGATCTAATTTGGGTATACACGGGGAAATCTAGGAGAAAGTGTTTTTCATCTTCAACCATCTTGGTGTCACAAAGGTGTCAAATTCTTTCTTGCCATGGTGTTTTCGGGATTGTCCAACACCCAATTTCACTATGCATCTCATGAGAATTAGTTCTTATTTTAGCAATATTGATTCTCTTCTTTATGCTAGTCAAAACATATATATATACTTTTGATCTTCAAGGTTAGGGTTAACCACCTCCTTATAATATCTTAATTTTCTTTTATCCTCTAATTATTTATCACACCATAGGTTCTCCTTAAATTTATCTTGTACAACATTTTTAACATCATTGATATTCTACATAATAACTTCTTTTATTCCCCAATGATTTAGCCAAGACTTGGCATCATTATGTCATCCACGCTTGAGTCGTTGATGATTTTTGCTAGAGTCTGAAACAATTTTGGGGAGCCTTTTGTTATCCGTGTTGTTTATCTTGTTCTTGTACATTTAAGTACCTAATCATGGTTGTGCACTCAATGGGGGAAAGGCTTGCTTCGATGAGGAGGATAGGATAGGGTGTATTTCCCTTAATTTTGATATTATAAGTTATAAAATGCTTTTGTATCTGCTCTATATCTCTCCAGGACTCACGAGAGATACTGCATCCCCAAACTTCAAATCCAAATAAGATAACAGGAGTGACAAGAGTCTCAAAGAGGAGCTTTTTCTTATCCCATAGCCAAAGGTTTGCTAATTTACAGTTATTTGCAAGCCCATAATAAACTTTCCAGCCTCCATTTTTCCTTTTCTCAATGCTATACTTCCAATTGAGCTTGTGATGAATAATAATTCCAAGATACTTGTACGGAGGCACTTCCTCCTAGATATGATTGTCATATACAAAATTATCATAGGTGATCTTGTTGGATTTAATGATCATAACCTTCTTTTTGTCAGTGTTGATAGTCATACCTGTACTAGAGCAAAATATGGTGTACTATTCTCACTAATACAAAATGAACTTGTAATTTTTTTAAAAGAAAGTAACAAATATTTTTTCTCTTCAATTTGATTATAATTAAAATTTGTCTTCTTTAAATGCATTTAATAGAACTTAATCACATTAAAGATCATCCAAAATTTAAATGTCTAATTATGAGTCTATTTTTAAAAATTAAGGAAAGTCGTCTATAATAGGGGAGTTGAACAACAAAAAGTATGCAGGTTTTCACAATTATTCATAATGTTGCTTGTGATTTCTAGATATAAACTGTGTAGTGACTTTTGAAACGTCCAACGTTTTGAGTGGACACTCCACCCATCATTAGAGACTATTGAAGGAATGATGTTTGAAAATAGTGCCGAGGATAGTTTATAAAGGATAAAATTTAATAAGACAATTGAAGAAAGGAGAACTATGGCATAAAATGGACAAAAAATAACTATTATAAATATTATAGTGGTTATAAATTAATGAAAATAATCAAAGGATTAT
>SNQJ01S0005153.1:86506-96569 GCA_010110895.2 Picea sitchensis | reverse complement strand
ACCCTAGATTGAATGGAGGGTCCAGATGTAACTGTTGTGTCAGATCAAAGGTCATGGTCTTTCGACAAAAAAAGAGCCTTTAAGTAGGCTTGATAGTCTGGTCCAGGACTTAGTCAATTTTGCAGGGTTTCACTAAGTCCTTTAAAGATTTGGTGAGTTTGATAAGTCCTCGCTCGGGTCCAAGGAACCTCTTTTCCTGCATAGGATACCTCTAATTCATTTCATTCTGAAAATTCCATTTGTCACAGGAAAACCAAACACTATGATGCACATGTATATGGATCCAAGCACTGCGACATATATGTAATATTTATTTCCTCTTATCCTTAAAGGTCCATTTTTCATAGGTATTGAAATATTGTGACACTCGAGGGCCTCTATATATATGTGTGTGTATATATATAGGTATACTGTAATTGTGTGCACAGTTATCTAGGTTACAATTTCATTCCTTTAACTATATATAATACAAGGACCCAAGAATTCATGTGCACAATCATGCCCATAACCATATTATTTCTCAATTTCTAGAAGGCACAATGTATAAGAGATCCACTAATCTAATCTTCAATCAAGCATGCACATCCTTGAGACCATTCTAGACATTTATTCATAATTTACATTCAATACACAGAGTTCATAAATACTTATATGTTACAGTTGATAACCAACCAACTAATTGTGGGTGTTCATCTTTCCACCCAACCATAGGCTATGCTCACTCAATAACGTCGGTAGCAGGCCACCCCTGTGCCAATACATGATTCCACCAGGGAATTTCTTCTGTGCTCCCCTTTCCTAGCTCGACCTCTTGAGGTTTTTCATATTCTTTCCCCGCATCAAGATCACAACCTCTCAGGTTGGTCAATACTTCTAGGAAAAAACAAGAGCCTTTACACATTCCTGCCTTCTTTTTCTTCTGCTTCTCCTCATGCATCCCTGCACAAAATCTCCTGAGGAAGGTTCTCAACCTATCCTCCCTTTCTTATGTTAGAAGGACTTGTGGGGTCAATATAAAAAATTTGGGTGGAAGTACCGTCCCCTCCATTAGATCTCCATACCTGTATTCATTGAGGGAGGATGGTTTTTCAACTACCAACCTCTTCTTATTAATTGTTTTGATTCATCTACAAGATAGAGGAATTGTTATTGTTTCCTATATATCATTCATCAATGTGGTTTGGGACATTCATTACACACTAATCTCCGCTCCATGTTCCCTCACTCTTTTCCTCTAGTGGTATCATAGCCAATACTTTTAAGGTTTCACCCCACAATCAGTTGTTAGCATTTACAATTTAACAATAATTCATTTACATTGTTTTCATACCATGGTATGGAAATAATTAAACATGATTAATTACGATCCGACATAAACAAGGGTGTTACAATCCCCTCCCCTTTAAAGGAACACCTCCCTCGATGTTCTTTTCATCTCAACAACCCCTGCCATGCCTTCATCTTTCAGCTGTTTTAGAAATTGTTGTTTCCTCTTCTTGGTATGGTCCTTTCCAAACTCTTGGTATTTATCACTGCCCACAACTATCTCAGACATTGAGCATATTAATTCACAATTTCATTCACAATCATTTCTTTTTTGTTCAAAATTCAAGAAGAAATTTACATATCAACAAAATTCCTATCTATGTGATTCATGGATCTGCATCCATGTGGTTGTCTTCATTAAATTGGCTCACTTTTTCCTTGACATACCCATTGTGTGCATGATCAAACTCTCCTCTTCCAGGACTAGGCTCATGCATCCCATTCTCTGCTATACAGTCTCTTGGGTGATCCATATTTCCTTACCATGGATTTCTCGCACAAGAATAATTTTCGAGACTTCCTCGAGTCTTATAGTCAAGGTGTCCCTCCAACTTGATCTTTCTGAGGCATCCCTACAACCCTTGTTACCTCAACACGATATTCTTTGGGGATCATGACTTATCACATGGTTCTCATGTCGCTACAATAGCCCTTTTTTTGTACTTTCTAGCTTTGAAAACCATCTTTTGTCCTCCCTGGATAGATATTTTATCTCACCTGTATCACATTCATACATAAACTCGTGATCTATAACATCAATTTTCAATCAAATTTCTGTCAAATTTGTCACCACTAGATTTCAAATTTCACATTTTCATTTTCAGATCTATCCTGTAGAGGAACCAGATTCACAAGTATGATATTTTCCCTCTCATAACAGTTTTGGCTCAACAATCATTGGTATTCCCTATGTATTTACATTACTGCATATCCAAGACCCTTCTTCCTACAATTTCAACTTCAATCAGCCAAACAAATTGTTAATTTCCATGCTCATATATGTTCATTGTACCTTTACAATGGCATCCCAAGAAGTTCTTAACTTGTGCATATTGACAATCAAACCACTCTTATTCATCCAATGACATAAATAAAAAAGAAATATCATTCCTTACCCATGCGTCATTTCAACATATAAAACCTTTCCAAATGCATTTCAACATTAAGTGAATTTAATCAATGTGCCAATTCCCTTGCACCCTTGCATTGATTTTAGATTGTTAATTTTCATGTTAGGCACTCTTGCCAGGGTGTGTTGGAATTTAGACAACCTCTTACCATATGGATTCTCTGTCCATATTCATTATTACAAAAAAACCATATTTTCTTCTCTGAATCAATCACAACCAGGGATAATTTTAAGGTTGGAAATTTATATTAAAATCTAGAAACCAGGTCTAATCTTACTAGTCCTTAATATGCAAAATGTGAAATGTTTGGTGATAGTTTTGTAAAAATATTCAAATTTCTAAGGATTTTATATAGTTTCTATAAAATCTTGGTGATTTTAAAGGTAAAATAATTTTGATCTATGGAATTTGGGCAATTATTTTATGAAAAAATGGAAATTGGCGAATCGGTTTTTGGGAAAAACCATGGAAATTTATCCCCTAAAATCATCTATGATCACAAACTCAAATAATCACTCATGAAACTCAAAGTTTCACTTGAATTCCTTTAATCATTTCTTTCTTTACCAATAATCAGGGTACCAACATTTAGGTTCACCTAATTTCTCTCTTTACCATTGTACACCTTTGTAGAGTACTGGAAGATACTTCTTCCACAACGAGAAACCTTATATGTTCCCATTCTCTGACGACATGCATCTCATCAATACATTAAATCAATGTGATGTCTATGAGGACTTTTGTTCCCAATCATTCGTTGATTGGTCAATGTATTCATGACATATCAGTTCATGAATTCTTCCAAGGATTTCAATTAGCCTTTATTGCCAGAGGTTCACATCTCCATCATTCATGTTCTCCTTCCCCAATCATACCCTACTTGGGTATCAATGGAATACAACGGACTTTCAAAATAACATGCATAACATTAATACAATAAAACATTTCAGAAGGGATTCTTACCCAATCCCTTCATACCTTGTGCCACATAATCATGAACACTTTTATACCTTTTCTGGTTGCCAACACCCTCTCTGATATTACCTTATCAATGGTGCTTCCTGGGGACTTCTAAAGTCCCTTTCACAGTTATCAACATCCTTCTTGCATTCCTCCTCTCCTTGAGGATTTCCACCATTAGAAACTATCATTCCCCAACGAATCCAATCATTTCCTACACAACACATGCATCGTCACATTCATAGTTTACATCAATTTTCATATAGAATAAAATTCATGTACCACATCATTTAATTCTTCAAAACATTTTCAGATTTTCTCTAGAATATATATACACATTCCATCACGTTTCCCTCAATATTTTCATGAGTGCAAACATAATCGAATTTTGTAGCTAGCTCTACAATCATACTAATGTCACATTCTTATACCAAAAACATTCACATACATAGCATATGAGTTTCTCATCCCAGAGAAACACAACAATAGTAAAAAATGAGTTAAGGGACTCTTCCCTTTTTCCCAACTCCTTTTATACAACATGTAACTTTCTGTCCAACTAAGTTATTTCCAAGTCTTATTGTCCATATATATAATGGCTTAATCAAGAACATTTAAACACATTCAATATTTTATCTTTTAGTTACCAATTGTCCTTATTTTCACAACAAGCCTTTTTTAAGCGTATAACTATATCATATTATTTAGAGTTTAATAGTGAGAAAAGTGTAAATTATTTTCTCCTTTTCTTTTACAATTATCCCTCCCATTATCTTCCTGCTCTATCCCTTGAGCATTCTTAGTCATGTTCACATTGACCTTCTTGGATAATTCAACATGCTACATCAACAAGTTTCTTGTTCACAATGAATTATGAACTTGTGCATTCTCCACATTTCCCAGCCAGAGATCATATTTGTCATCATTCATTTGCATGTCTTTTTACTCATGCATGATATTTTAAAATGTAATCTAGGATTCTTGTATAAATAGGATTTGCATCCCACTGCTCAATTATTGACAGTCATTAAGGTTATAGCTCCGTTCTCCTAACAAAGTTCTTTACACAGTTCCTCCATATGAAATTCTTCAACATGAAACTCTCTTATTTCATATCTAGACAGTCTGACATGACCTCAATCTTGAGTCAGCCTTAGCTTCATTATTTTAGAGTTCTATCCAATATTCCACAAGGAATATGAACATGCATTCTTATGATGCATTTCAAACACATTCAAATAGATATATTTACGTTATCAACTTTCTTTCAAGCTTTGCTCCCATGCACTTCAACACATGAATTTGCATGTTGTGTGTGTTTACCACTAGCACACTTCACAATTTCCACAGTTCCTATCGATTTAAATAATTGTATACATGATTGTTCACAATCATTTACATGCAGTCTTTAAATGCATAATCATGTTTTTCTTTCATTATGACAATAGAGCATCCCTGCTCATTTAATCTTTCATCAATTTATACTAGATTTTCCCGAGGGAATGGAACACATCATCCTCAATCTATCATTCAAAACAAAATTGTCATGAATTCTTCAAAATAGAGTCAACTATGCATCCATGGCATCACTCAGATCTGGAAATTACAAGTCTTGTCTCACATCCTACTTGATCAAGAAATATAATATTTTAAAGCATGTATAGGTATATCTACATATATGTATGTGAATCACTCACACCCTTTTACCGCATTCATTCATATTGTTTTAACATTATCCAATTTTTATGAGACTTTACAATCACTTACACAACCAATCTCATCAATAAAATCATAATTATGCTTCCCTCTTTACAAGATAACAACTGGAAAAAAGGCCACTTTTTCTCCTTACTCTTTTTGCATTCCATCTTAACTCTTTCTGAGGAATTATATACTTCCTAAAGCTATTTTTTAAACAAAAAACTCATACCCTCCATGATAGGATCATCCATACATCCATGGAATTATTTAGTCTAGGAAATCACACTCCTTTCCTTACTACCCTCTTACTCAGGCATTAATATCATGCCCTTTAGTATTCATACACTTATACACCATACATGTGCATCACTTGCATATTCTTATATTATTCATTTTTATTTATTTGATATTTAATATTAACCTTCAAATCGGGAAACCTTATAATGAATTCAATCCATGCACTTAAGAATATACAAACATAGATAAATATTCATCATGCAAGTCCACTGCTTGCACCTCTTTTTCATGTCATTCATACACACTGGTACTTTGAACCTTAATACTAGTTTCCCTGAGATATTACAACCATTCACATGGAAAGTATCACATGCATAATCATACTTAGGTTTCCTTTTCTCATGGAAACAACCATCAAGAAACCACTCTTTCCCTTCTGTTACAAAAGCAATCCACAATTTACAAAATGTAAGAAAGTAATTACAGTATTACCAAGGGTAAAGATCTTCCCCATTCCAACTTCCTTTCATGCTTCAACCATTCTTGGTCAATAGAATTTTATCAGGGAAACCCTTTCTTGGATTCGCTTTCACTAGTATATGAGCCAATACAACCATTCCTATATGGATGCCATCCTCCTCTAGATGTTAATTTGACCCTCCGATCATCTAGTAATGCTCCAACACTATCCGTGTTACAATTTATATTAGTCCTTCACTAATCATTACAACCCTATCTCCCTAAGGAAATAGGAAACACCATTATCAATATTTCATTCATGTTGTTAGCTCTTCTGCTATCATTAAGTCATTATTAACCAATAAAATCCAACAAAAAGGAAATAGGAAACAACATTATCAATATTTCATTCATGTTGTTAGCTCTTCTGCTATCATTAAGTCATTATTAACCAATAAAATCCAACAACAAGTCTTACACTAAAACTAACCATAGGTTATATTGAGTCTATTTGCATGCAAACATCATCATATGCATTACAATATGTCCATATCTTTCATTTTCACGCATAAAAAAGTACCTAAGTGAATATACAGGTACACATTTGTATATTCATGAGCTCATAACTAGCTCACATATCTAGATCATTTAGCTCTCTTATGAGGACTATCAATAGTCCAAACAAATCTTCTTTAGTTGTTTGACAAGATTGTTCCAACAACATTCTCAATCATTACAGATGAGTTAAATTGACCTTACACATTTTCTATCAGTCCTATAGACACGAGGACTTATTCTTTCAGGATCTTAGGCTTGTT
Organism: Picea sitchensis; assembly: GCA_010110895.2. Classification (NCBI taxonomy): domain Eukaryota; kingdom Viridiplantae; phylum Streptophyta; class Pinopsida; order Pinales; family Pinaceae; genus Picea; species Picea sitchensis. Next base: position 89,938 of record SNQJ01S0005153.1, on the reverse strand, counting down.
ATTTATGTAGTTATTAATGCTTCCAAGGATTCCATAAATCCATACTAAAATCCTTTAACCACAAGAAATTTCCAGTGAGGGTCTTAGACTTTCCCAAAAAATAATATTAAGGGATAGGGTTCTATCATCCCATACTTATAGGCAACATCACGACCACCATATTACTCATTTGGTATATTGATACAATCCTATAACAATATTCTACTATTTCTACCCCCTTTTTCACTTGGGTATTTCCATTAATGCTTATTGGCATATTCCTGTTTTGGTAGGAGTAACTATTAGTTTGACAAAGGAACATCATAATACCTCTACTTTAATCCAACACGGATTTCCAAAATAAAGTTTCAATCTATAGTCCTTCTCCTCAAGGAACTCATGCATATACTAAACAAGCTCTTAAACAGATATCACTCTTTTAAACATGCTCATATCTAGCCTTAGTATATCGACATTGAGACTGATCACAGGCTCATCCAGGCATAATGTTGTACCTTCTCTGATACCACTTTGTAACACACCCAAAATCCTAAGTAGATTTTAAGGGGATGGGGTATTAAAATTTTATTCCCTTGAATATTTTGAAACTTCCTTCTGAGGACACCATTGTCTTTTTCCCATCAAGATATTTCCAACGACTGTAATTTTTCCCAAAACCAATCTCTAGATCAAAAGTTATAGCCTCTCAAATTTATTGGTCTTTATTGACCAAAGGCCACCTCACTTCCACGTTTCACCCACATGGAACCTTCTCACTCGCGTTTTCCTACGTGGCGCTGACGTGACTCTCTAGTACATGCACTATCTTTCGTGGCACAGACTTGGAATCAACAACATCCTACCTCGGTCGACACTTTATCAGAATATTTCCATCACCTTCCATAACTATTGGGATCCTCCCATCAGAGTATTCCCATGACAGAAAACCCAACACACTCCGAAAGATGAGTCTGATGGGTACCTCCTTTGACATATCATATGGCTCTAGGGTTTTGGAAATGGACGACTAGGATTGGGTCGAGTCTTCTCGGTCGTACCAAATCCTTTTGACATGTAACATCCTCTTCACATGACATGTATCACTATCACCACCTAACACATGGTGGTCATACTCCATGTTGGTCCTGCGATTAAACTTAAGGCTCAAAGGATAATGTCAATCATCAGGAAAGTTTAAGAGAGTGTATTTTTAAAGTGTTTTTTCTACCTTAGTTATATGAGAAAAACTCCTTAAATGAAATTAACAGTTTGACAGCATAGAGGCTGTATTTCATGTCTGAGTCAAAATTGTAATATTGAATGGTACGAGAGAAGGATACAAATCTGTAAAACAAAGCATTGCATCAATTACTAAAGAGTCCTACCTTGTTGCAGTAGAAGAAAAGAGATAGTGCAACCTTGAATAAAGTATAAAATGCAGAAATCTACATAGCAAGCAGGTCTTGATTTACTCACAGTAAATGCAGAGGAAAAGTTGCTTACTGAATAAATTATTGATACAATAAAATTACAGTAGTTGTTGTACTAAATTGAAATCAAGCATTTATCAAGGAATACATAAAGAAAGGATGAGAAATGGAAAACAAAGAAACACATAACCTAGATTGAACAAAACCTGGAATCTCTATCTACACTTGTATTAATCCTCTATAAGGAGAGTTTTCTCTATTACAATCAGCAAGAAGCAACCCTTGATAAGTCTTCAATCTATGTATTTATACAAAATCGTCTCAACTCAAAACGGTTGGATTTCTCATAATTTAAAAAATAGTGAATATTACAACGTGTAAAACTGAAAAGTTCTATTGGCCTTCTCCTCTGTCTCTTTGTCTGCTGGCATAGACATTTCTTCTCCTCATCCTTTAGCCTGGAAACAACTGACATCTGATCTTGACCTGTATGAGTAGTATGTACAAATTATCTTACTTGTTTCCAAATGTGCTTGCTTTCCCATATTCGACACATTGGATGCATTTAGTTACTAACTGTACCACCAACCCAGAAAGTTCAGTTGCTTCATTTGCTTCAAAAATGTATAGCTTCTTTTCTACTTGAGGCAACCTTTCTTGTACTTTCTTTTCTCCCAAAGATTTGACCTGTAACTGCAAGCTTGGGTTTACTATCCATTTATTTATTTGGATAAGATCAATTTGGTTCATTTGTTGGATGGTCGTCATGGATTCTTCTTTTCTTGTCCTAGAATTATGTTGGTTCTTTACTATGTCTATTTTCCCCAGGGCTTTGGAGATAGTTTTTCATTCAATATCCAGTAGCCCTTTGTCTAGTGTGGATATTGCTTCTAGACAATATTCGTGTACCTCTTTGGCCAATCTTTTGCTTTCAGAAAGATTTATTTCCTAGGACTTCAAAATTATGTCCCCTCTGCTTTGCTCAGACAGACACATTTGAGGAACCTATGATACATCATATTTTGGTACTTGTAAGATAGCCTCCTGAAACTTGGCCCAAGCTGAACGAGATTCTCTTTCTTTAATGTAAATGTTCTTCAGGGAAAAGTCTATTACCTGGTAACAATTTTGGATGGCTTCCACTTTTGTAAAGAGATCTTCCTGAGATGATTCTAGATTTTCATGAACTTCCTGTGATTGAGCTTGGAAATCTTCCATCTCTACCATTGTACCTTTAGTCAAATATATTTTGGATTACAATTGCTTGATTAATTCTTCTTGTTGAATGACCAACCCTCTGTTGGCCTGTGAATTTCGATAGAGATCATCAAGGTTAGTTTTTAGATGTTGGATTTGATGTCTGTCATGGGATCTGACTTGTTCAAACTCTTTGTTCATCTTAGTTCTCACATCCCGTTCCATAGTCATTATCTGGTCTTGTAACTGCCCTACCAACATGTTTCTCTATTTTAGTTTCTCAGCTATATTTTCTATTGACCACTGATTGGCCATGGCAAAGGCACCTAATGAACCTGCCATTTCCTTAGCTAATTTTGAATCATCTAGGAATTGCCCGTCTTACAACATTATTTTACTTTTGACTATTGCACCATCTTTCTGATGCATTTCTCATTTAACTATGGCCCTCCTCTTCTTGCTAAAAAATAAGTCTGAAGGAGGCATTTCTTCGGCTAAAATCGAGGTAATATCATCTATAAGGATGACTTCAAAACTAGGATTTCCACGACTTGACTGCAAAAGTGTTAATGAAATAATGGGGTTACCTATCTCTGTGGATGTTTGTTGCTTTGTTGTATTGGTAACCGGTTTGTTTGGTGTAGAAGGAGACACATCCTGCCCCATTTTTAGAAAGGATTCAAGCTGAGATTTTGTTTGAGTACCTGGTGGATTCGACAATGAAGTCTCCACTTTATGCATTAATACTTAGACACTCCTCGAGTTTTCCTCAGTACCCTATTTGTTGGAACTTCTTTCCTCAAAACCCTGAGGTGTAGCTTCCTAT
>SNQJ01S0005153.1:62976-81474 GCA_010110895.2 Picea sitchensis | reverse complement strand
GGTTGCTCTTTAAGTTCTTGCTGTGCGCGTTTTCTTCAAGGTTGTTCCTCCTGAGCTTTTACTTTCTTTGTCTTCTGTTTGCCTCTCATATTCACTGTTGTAATTGCCATCATCATTGCTGTACTTGCCATCAATGACAAGCATATGCTACCTGTTAAACATTTTCCAACACTTTTAACTGAGATTAACTTAACTGACTAAGATTTAATATTTTAGGATTTTGTTGCTTCGTGGATTTGCAATTTATCTCGTCATTATATTTCCGAATGGTCATTACCCGTAGTGACATGTCGAGGGTGACATCATTTTAAATGACGTGTCGAGACCAAGGAGTGCCATGTGTTACTTAGATTCGTATGAATCTTCAGATTAAAATGTCACAAATGGATGCCATGTGTCAACCCAGGGAAGACTTGAAAAATACACGTGTATTATGCCTCGTGTTCTTTGAAAGTTTATGAAAGAGTGATAATAGATTCTTTCGGGTTTTGGGGTTTTTAAAGTGACGACTTGTCGAACTGCTTGAAGCGTGAAGCTCTGAAGTGACCTTTAGTGATTTGATTACTTAATAATTAGGTGGCTCCAAGATTCCGAAGAGCTTGGGATCATCCAATCAATATGAGGAGCTTCATCAACAATGATTATCACACGCACCTTGTTACGATTTGATCAGAGATTTTTTTGTTGTTAAAGCTCAAATTTATAGGATTATAAATGTTCCAACATAGGCTCCATCTGGGGATCAAGTCTCCCTGTGAGGCATGGAAGAACAGTAAACCAAGTGCCTTTATTGGGTAAATGGAGTCATCACTGTATTTCTAGTAAACACCTTTGGGGAAGAAGTCATTCAGAGAAAAATCGGATTTCAGTTGAGTCTCAGAAAACCTTCGAAACATAATCAATTATTTATCTCAAGTTAGGCTATTGATATGTTTCTTTTTCCTGAAACCGAGTTTAGATTTTCTCAAGATAATCAAAACAACTTTAACTGAACTATAAGACTTTAGTCGATTTCGTTCGCATCAAGGCAAAGTAATTTTAATGATTTATTCTGGGAATCCCTTGTCGGTTTAGAATGTAAATATTACTAGAAAGAGAATTAGTCACCAGAGTATGTTTATACAGGTATGACAATATTACATATATCATATATATTGCTTCACTACCAGTGAGACTGTTCAGTACCCCGGTGAAGTTATCTACATCTCCCATTGAATTTCCTTTCACCACTTCAATTTGCAATTTTGCATTTTATTTGAGATGAGGGAAACCATTACATGAATTTCCTTTCATCATCTCTTTTGGACAAAATGGGGGCAATCAATTTATGAATTTTCTTTCACCATTTGTCCTGGACTAGATGGGGGCAATCATTTTATGAATTTCCTTTCACCATATGTCTTATATTTTATATTTTGAAGTGGGGGAAATCAATTTGTATGTATCATACATGGATGATATCTGCTTAAGATTTGAAAATGAGGGTCTGTCAACAGTTTTTTGATTGTACTATGAGCTAAATATCTCCCGATATTCAATACATCTATTCCTATAGGGAATATCTGCTGGGGATTTTTTTATTTTCTAGGGATTTTCATAAAGCTAGAAGATAGGGTTTAAATATGTTAGAAGAGATAAAGCTATCAGGATTAGCCTAGACATACTTTCTTTTATTTAAAATCATAGGAACTTAAAAATTCTCGCCTAATCTTAATTTGAATATATGCTCCTGAGCTTTCTGAGTCAAGTTAAAATTCTTTCTTTCTATGAAGATTTAAGGCTAGGTAGTGAAAATCAGGATAGAGTGAAAGCTCGAAGATATGAAAATGAAAATAGAACAAGGAGTCAGAGGGTTTGACAAGGGATTTAATTTCCACACGATTTCTCCTCTTGATTATCAAGCTTCTCTTTTATTCTTATTTTCTTTTCTTTTTTATTTCATTTTTGTTTTATTTTCATTTGATTCAGAAATCTAGAGATTTATATCTTTTTGATATTTGATAAGGTGATTATATTTACATGAGTAGAACCTTGTTAATATCTGATGATATCTCTTTTTTTATCATTTTAGTTTGAACAACAAGCATAGAAATTCATACCTCGTATTTCATTTATATTTTCAACCAAACCAATCATTAATTCATCACCTGTTTTGAGAGAAACAAATATTCTAAAAACTGAGTGTTAGATTCTGATACGTCCTTATTTCTCTTCTAGTAATAAGTATTCTGTAATATCATAAAAAGAAATAATCATAGAGTTCCACAGAATAGGAAAGATATGCAATACAACAATTTTATTTTTGCTTTTCGGAATATTAAATAAAACTGGGTTTATTTAAAATGAAAAAGTAAAATTTAGGTAACCTACGAAAGAAAATAAAATTGCGTAAGTAAACAAAAAACCAAACTGGTAAATACAATGGTAATGTGAAACATGTTTATTGCATAAAATGTTTTAGATAATGCCCATTGATAGGGGCATCAAAAGTTTTCCCGTCGAGATTCTCTAATAGGAATGAATTCTTCTCCTCTGTAGATGCAATCTTGAATGGTCTGAACCAGAGACGATCAGACTTGCCATGTTTTCCCGCATGTTCTTTTCTAGCATCCCATTTTAAGACTAGATCACTGGAAAGTAACTCCTTGTATTTCACTTTTTTTTTTATCGAAAAGGGCTTTCATATTATCTTGATATTTTTGAAGTCTTTCATCGACTTTGGCCCTGTTTTGCTGGACTTCAATTATTTGGTTTATCCTCCTCGTTACGTCATTCAGATCTTCGTTTGTGTCTTGCCACATATCATTATTGGAAGAGCTAGATTAATAGGGAGGAAAACGTCGGTGCCATAAACCATTTGGAAAGGATACATACCTATTTATTTCTTAGTGTCGATTCAATTTTCCTATAAGGCTTACTTTAGGTGAACATGCCAAGCCTTCTTATTCTCCGTTAATACTTTCTTGATTATATTCATCAAACTTTTGTTAGACTATTCGGCCAACCCATTTCCCTCGGGATAATAGGTTGTAGAATGTCCCATCACAATGTTGTATTTTTGACAAAATCTTATCATTTCCATAGATTTAAATGCTTGAGCATTGTCTGTAACTATTTTCTGGGGGCATCCAAATCTGGATAGGATGTTCTCCTCCAAAAAGTTTATAACTACCAAATCTATGGCATTCCTAGTTGGAATGGCTTCAATCCATTTCGTGAAATAATCAATAGCAATTAAAATCCATTTATGTTGTGCGCTTGACTGTGGGTGGATTTCTCCGATGAAGTCTAGGCCCCATTGTTGAAAATGAGCCTCTATCTTGATTGGGACTAAAGGTAGTGCAAGGAGATTTTGCTTATGAGAGAACAGTTGGAAAGGGTTGCAGGCTATGACTTTATCATTCACATCAGTAAATAACTTCGACCAATAATATCCAACTCCTAGAATCTTGTAGGTCGTGGCCCTCCAGGTGTGATATCCTCCGCACATTACTTTGTGAAATTCATTTATGACATCCTCTATTTCAGGTTCAGTTAGACAACATAAAAAGAAACCTAGTGGATCTTTCTAGTATAGTTGACCTTTGATAATACATTATTTAACTGCGTGTAGATTCAACGTTCTTTCTTTGGATGGATTCATATCACTCAGGCACTGAAGGGTGAGGATATATGAAATGATGTCATGATACCAGTTAGAGGAAGATAATTTATCCTCGATATGGACTATAGGGGTTTGATCATGAAGTTCTCCTATGTCAAGAATGTATCCATGTGATTCCATATGATTTATCCCAAGTGCTCTGAAATTCGACTTTGCTAATAATTTCGCCAGACCCTGACCTTTGACCAGTTTGGTTGGTTTTACTTCTAGATCAAACTCTTGGATTTTGGCTAACCACCGACCTCTCCTACCATCACTATCTGACTGTACCAATATATATTTGACAGAGCTTGTTGGAACATAGGCGATTATTTTGGAATGTTGTACATATGTCCTGAAATCTTTGAGAACTTTCACCATCGCGTAGGCTTTTTTTTCCAGTATATCGTACCTTAACTCGACGTCTTTGAGACTTTTACTGAAATTTTTTATCGGCTGCTTGAAACCTTCTTCATTATTTTGCAGGAGTACAACTGCGATAGTATGTTCCGATGCGAAAGAAAATATCATGAATTCTTTAGTATAGTCCAGACTAGCTAATATTAGAGCTTCACTTATAGATTTCTTAACTCACTCGAATGATTCTTTGGATTCGACAGTCCATTTGATTTCACTGTCTTTCTTCATCATATCTATGATTAATTTGACAATTTCAACGAAGTTAGGGATAAACCTTCTCAAAAAAATTATTTTACCTAAAAACGACTGGAATTCCTTTTTGTTTCTAGGAATGTTAATTGTGTCAATAGCCTCGATTCGCTTGGGGTCAACCTTGATTCCATCTTTCGAAACTATATGCCCGAGAAGCTTGCCTTCTTGTATAGAAAAATGAGACTTTTTAGGGTTAAGAGACAAACCAAATTTTATACATTTCTCAAAGGTTTGTTTGAGATGAACCAATGTTTTGCATTAGAATTCGAGAAGACTGTTAGATAATCTAAGTAAATAACAACAAACTTACCTCTCTCACCGATGAAATCTATATCCATTTCTCTTTGGAAAGTGGCCCCTGCGTTCATAAAACCAAATGACATTTTATCATACATGAAAGTTCCCCACAGAGTAGTGAATGTTGTCTTTTCTTTATCATCTTTGTGGACAACAATTTGGTTATATCCCGAGAAGCCATTGATCATCGAAATTTTGTTGGCTCCAACTACTTTTTCCAGGACATGATCCATTTTTGGAATTGGGTAGTTATCTTTTAGGGATGATCAGTTTAAATTTCTAAAATACACAGAGCCTAATTTCTCCACTTTTCTTCCTAACGGGTACCTGATTTTCTACTCATTCATAATACCTAAGTAGAACAATAATATTTGCTTCAAGAAGCTTCTTGACCTCTCTTTCTATTATAGGAAAGAGGATAGGGTTTATCTATCTCATCTTTTTTCTAAAAGGTTTGATACCATGCTTCAAAGGAATATTATGTTCAACCACAAAGGTATCATAAGTTTTTAAATCATCATAGGACCAGGAAAATATGTCTTTGTACTATTTAAGCAATTCAACATATTTATTTTTCACCTGAGCTGGAAGGTATTTAGATAACTTGAATATCTTAGGTTATTGTTTAGTTCCTATTTTACAGTCTTCAACCTTAGGTTGAGGTTGTAGGGTAGATTTCAAGGGTATGTCATATTTGTCAAACAATCTCTCTAAGGATATCAGACCTCTAGGGATCTGATTTTTCTTAAGTACAAGCATTCGGTGATTTTTGATCTTATCTTGGAAATTTTCAAGTTCTTCACCTTCTTGTATGATCTAGATAGGATGGTTCTAGTTTTCTTGATCTATATGAGTCTCAGAGAATTCATCAACCATTTCTAGAAATTGTTTAATCTGCTCGTCATCTTCAAAGACCTGCCAGTGTTGCAAATTATTTGGGATTGAAGTTTTGTGTCTCATTTCTATATGATACTTGAGCTTTAAGACAGTGGGAGGCATAAATTTCACAGCTGCTTTGGCCAAGGAGTCTTCCTATTGATTTCCCATTCTTGGAATGTGGTGAATGTTAAATGACGAGAATAAATTATCGATCAGATCCCAGGCGCAATTTCTATATGACCTTAGCCTTGGATGTTTATCTTGATATTTTTGCTTTATTTGTTTTACAATAAGTTTTGCATCACCACAAACTATTAGATTCTTAATTTTTAGTTTCCTGACGACCTCTAATCCTAAGACCAAAGCCTCGTACTCATAGACATTGTTTGTATAATCAATTTCCCACTGTATCTGTATGAAAATGGGATGACATATTCATCTCCGGTTGCAATAAACAACACCCCATCTCCTGCTCCTTCGCAGGACGAAGCACCATCAATTTTTTTTTTTCCATACTCCTTCCCTAATATTTACACCTTTATGTGGTTTTTCCATTTTTTTTGTTTTCTCCTTCTATACATTCTTCAAAATCATCGTCTATTGATAAAATACAATTTCCTAGATCCTGATCAGCAACATAGACTGGATAAATGTTTGGGTTTTGGGGGTCACTTACAGTGTATACCAGTCTAGTCTCCCTGTACAGTCGAGTAAATTTTCCACCAAAAATCGAGATTGTAGTGTATGTCATGTCCAGTTGAAGTGATCCTCCAAGATTTTCACCCCAAGACCTAGATAAAAGCATGCCATACTTGGTAGGGATGTCAACAATGACTACATTCATAAGGACATTCTTTACAGGAATCTGTGCAAGATTCACTACTAGATCCTTGATCATGCCCAGACACTTAACCTTTCTAGAATCAAAAGAATATAAGTCCTGATAAGGTCTAGTGATTTTAAGGCCCAACTTTTCCATGATTGATTTAGGCATTAAGTTGTGAGAGGCCCCAAAATCTAACATGAAATTATGAAGTAAGTGATCATGCACAGTTAAGGTAATATAAAAGGGAGCTACAAAATCCTTAGCATTTTCAATGTGCGGCCCAAACATAATCGTAGGCTTTTCATCTTGTAAATTTATTACGTCTGCATGACATTCTGCATTAGAAAAATTAATCAATTTAGCGATATTTTTTTAATAAATTGGATTCTTGGCAAGCTAAACCAGGGGCATGGGGATTTTAATTTTATTTATTTCACTTTCTAAACTAAAACCTCCAGTTTATTTTTCGCTTTCCCTAGTTGAATTTTGTGCTTCTATATTCTTTATTTTCTTGGTTTGTGTTTCTCTGGTTTCAACTGTTTTGGTTTGGGCAACTTTTTTTCAACCAGTTGTTTAGTAACAATCACCTCATTCGCTTTGTTTCTCGATAAAATATTTTTTGGTGGAGCATTTGCATTATTCGTTTCTCTGGGCCTTAAATTTATTTCTGTTGAAGTTCAACCATTATGGAGTCGACGATTCCTTGATATGCGGAGTCTCCCAGGTTATTTTTAATTTCCTCATTACTAAATAGGGGCTCTTGGTTTGGAGATCTTTCACAATCCTATCTAGTTATATGAGGTTCCTGGTCTTCATCGCTAAGGTTTTTTATATCCTCTTCTAACCCCTCATAGTTATGTATATCATATCCTATAAAATTTTATGTTTTAAACGAAGCTTGTATTTTTTGATCTTCATTTTTTACTTGCCTCTGCTGGGTCTGGGGGTTAGGATTTCTCCTGAAATATTTTCTAGAAAATGGATTAGGTTTAGCTTGGTCTAGTTCCATTCTAGAGAATTTGTTTGACAAATATTTGATTATCTTAGCCATGTCATCCATTTTTTATTCCGTATACTTCCCCGATCCGAAGGGTCCTTCTTGTTCCCTAAAGCGTTTAGGTTCTTTGGTTCCTGTCTCAACCTTGGATTTTAGTTTACCATATGCCATCATGTTTGATTTGATCTCTATGGAATCGTCTTGCATACCTGTGAGGGTAGCCGATCTTCTTTCCCTTAAAAGAAGGGTGAAGTCAGGCTCAAAATCCCTTGCAAAAGTCACCTTCGCTGCAGGTTGAGAGGGTTTAACTTCTCCTGGAATTTTATGATAAAGTTTGTTTAATCTCTGAGTAAATTCAAGAACCGACTCATAATTTTTTTTTCTCAATGCCTCGAATTCAGTCAAATCGTAAACATGGTCTTTATTTTCTCCCCACTATCTTAAAAAAGTGTTTTCTAAATCATCGTATGACTGTAGGGATCCTACCGGGAGTCCTTGAAACCGGATTCTTACTTGTCCTTCTAAATTTTTCACTAAGAGCCTCGAGTAAACATCGTCATGCTCAATTCCAAGGATATCAACAAATTGATTGAAAAAGGTTACATGCTCTGTGGTAGTTAAATATTTTTCTCTCGTAATTTTTGTTAAGTTCTTCATATAATTTTCAGGTAAATCATGAAGGATGGGGGGAAGGACCAAGGGAGTGTATATGGCCACTACTTTGGCAAAATCCCTAGGGGGTGGAGGTTGTCCTTGACCACCTCCCCCTCTGACACCACCTCCTCCAGCACCTCCGACGCCACCTCCTCCAGCACCTCTGATGCCACCTCCTCCGACAATAGCCATTGAAAGTCTGGGGGATGAACTTCGTGAGTTAAAAAGGGGGTTTTAAAAAACTTCTAGGGACCGAAGTGATGACCTTTCAAATTCCTCAGGATGTGGCAAAGGGAAATCTAGAAACTGATCGTTAGGATATGCAAAGTGTAGAAGAGGGGGGAAAGTAAAACATGGACTAGTTTCCTCAAACTTACATGATGTGTAAATAGGGGAACCGACAGGAGACAGATCAGGGTATAAAGTATGCTCTTCAGTGTTTCGAAGAACTGAAACCTTTTCTTCGGGAGAGAATGTGGTAGACAAAAATTTAACAACATCGGGTATAGAAGAGACTCCTTTGTTCGTACAATTAGGAGTATTAGAAGGGTCAATATCAATCTTTATTTTGGGTACAACTTCCTTCAAGTTGTCACGACTAACCTAGGACTTGCTAGTTGAGGCCTTCACAACGAGTGTTTGTTTACTATTCTTTTCGGAAGTTAGTTCTTCAACCAAAAGCGTAGTATTGACAGGTGTAAATTTGGGTTGGTACTTCTTACCTGCTGATGCGATAGTTGACTTAAAGTATCCTTTTGGTTTCAACAACCTTTTGGGATCTGATACAAGGGTGGTATTCTTATTTTCTTGGTTCTTTCTAGTATTCTTACGACCGAATTCCAGTTTATCTGTAGTGGAGTCTCCAAGTGAAAGATAAAAATAGCCTTAATTAATTATTCAATCTTTGTTGACTATCAAAGAGAGAATATTACCTTGTCATTTTCCCAGGGAAAAATGACTTCTTTTCTCCATCCCCGACAATGACACCAAAAAGATGTTGGTCCTGAGATTAAACTTAAGGCTCAAAGGCTAATGTCAAGCATCGAAAAAGTTTAAGAGAGTGTATTTTTAAAGTGATTTTTCTACCTTAGTTATATGAGAAAAATTCCTTAAATGAAATTAACAGTTTGACAGCACAAAGGCCGTATTTCGTGTCTGAGTCAAAATTGTAATATTGAATGGTGCAAGAGAAGTATACAAAATTGTAAAACAAAGCAGGGCATCAATTACTTAAGAGTCCTACCTTGTTGCGGTAGAAGAAAAGAGATAATGCAACCTTGAATAAAGTATAAAATGTAGGAATCTACACAACAAGAATGTCTTGATTTACTCATAGTAAATGCAAAGGAAAATCTGCTTACTTAATAAATTACTGATACAATAAGATTACAGTAGTTGTTGTACTAAATTGAAATCAATCTTTTATCAAGGAATACATAAACAAAGGATGTGAAATGGAAAACAAAGAAACACATAACCCAGATTGAATTAAAACTTGGAATCTCTATCTGCACTTGTATTAATACTCTATAAGGAGAGTTTTCTCTTTTACAATCGACAAGAAGAAACCCTTGATAAGTCTTCAATCTATGTATTTATACAAAATGGTCTCAACTCAAAACGGTTGGATTTATCATAATTTAAAAAATAGTGAATATTACAACATGTAAAACTGAAAAGTTCTATTGGACTTCTCCTCAGTCTCTTCGTCTGCTAGCAGAGACGTTTCTTATCCTCATCCTTTAGCCTGGAAACAATTGGCATATGATCTTAGCCTGTATGAGTAGTATGTACTGATTGTATTACTTGTTTCTAGATGTTCTTGCTTTCCCATATTCGACACATTGGATGCATCTACTTACTAACTATACCACCAACCCAAAAGGTTCAGTTGCTTCATTTTATTAAAAAATGTATAGCTTCTTTTGTACCTGAGGAAACCTTTCCTGTACTTTCATTGCTCCCAAAGATGTGACCTATAACTGCAATATTGGGTTTACTATCCATTTGTTTATTTGGATAAGATCAATTTGGTTCATTTGCTAGATGGTTGCCATGGCTTCTTCTTTGCTTGTCCTAGAATTACATTGGTTATTTGCTATGTCGATTTTTCCCATGGATTCAGAGATAGTATTTCCTTCAACATCCAGTATCCCTTTGTCTAGTGAAGATATTGCTTCTAGACAAGCTTCGTGTACCTCTCTGGCCAGAATTTTTCTTTCGACAGGATTTGTTTCCCAAGCCTTCAAAATTATGTCACGTCTTGTTTTCTTAGACATAGACAGCCGAGCAACCTATGATACATCATATTTTGGTACTAGTAAGTTAGCCTCCTAAAAATTGGCCTGAGTTGAACGAGATTCTCTTTATTTAATGTAAATGTTCTTCAGGGAAAGATCTACTACCTGGTAACAATTTTGGATGGCTTCCACTTTTGTAAAGAGATCTTGCTAAGCTGATTCTAGATTTTCATGTAATTCCAATGCTTGAGCCTAGAAATCTTCCATATCTATCGCTATACCCTCAGTCAAATCTATTTTGGCTTGAAATTGCTTGATTAATTATTCCTGTTGAATGACCAACCCTCTGTTGTCCTGTGAATTTTGATAGACCTCATCAAGGTTAGTTTTCACCTTTTGGATCTGATCTCTGTCATGGGCTCTTACTTGTTCAAAATATTCATTCATATTAGTTCTCACACCCTATTCCATAGTCATTATCTCGTCTTGCAACTTCCCTACCAACAAGTTTCTCTATTTTAGCTGCTCAACTAGATTTTCTACTAACCACTGATTGGCTGCATGCAAAGGCACCTAATGAACCTACCATTTCCTTTGCCAATTCTGAATCATCTAGGCCACTGTCCATCATACAACATTCTCTGCCTTTTGACTATTGCACCATATTTCTGATGCGTTTCTCGTTTAACTATGGCCCTCCTCTTCTTTTTGAAAAGGAAGTCTAAAGGAGGCATTTCTTCAACTGAAATCGGGGTAAGATCATCTATAAGGATGACTTCAAAACTACGATTTCTGTGACTTGAATGCAAAGGTGTTAATGAAATAATAGGGTTACCTATCTCTATGGATGTTTGTTTCTCTGTATTGGTAACTGGTTTATTTGGTGTAGAAGGAGACTCATCCTTCTCCATTTTTAGAAAAGATTCAAGATGAGATTTTATTTGACTCATCCTTCTCCATTTTTAGAAAAGATTCAAGATGAGATTTTATTTGACTACCTGGTGGATTCTACAATGAAGTCTCCACTTTCTGCATTAAGACTTTGACACTCTTCGGGTTTTCCTCAGTACCTTGTTTGTCAGAAATTCCTGCCTCAAAACCATGAGGTGTAGCTTCCTGTGTAGACGAAGTTGTTATTGGTTTTCCCTGTAATACCTTAGGCAAGCTATTCTGTCTGTGCTTCTGAAAATTGAAGAAGTTGGCCTGTTGATATGGTGATAGAGTTTGGACTTTGTTTAATACTTCATCATATGATCTGGCTCCTCTGAATATTTCATCTTGTGGGGAATTCTTGCGTACATACTTCTTTAAGTGCTATTGAGCTAGGTGATTTTCCACGATATTTTGTGGATCGTGCCTTTTAAACTCAATATCAACTAACTTGATGTCTTCTAGAGCCACAACCTCTACTTTCGAATGGTCGAAGTCTAACAATGAAAACATACCAACCTGTAGAGGGAAGGTTGGCCATACGTTTTTCTAGGCCTCTTTCAATTCTTTTTTGATGCCCATTGTCATGGTTTGGTATGCCACTTCTCGGCATAAAAGATGATTTGGTAAAAACTTTGGGAGTGCATGGGGGGGAAGCAAGCACCTGAAAACCCTGATGTAGGAAAATTTCTCCTTGATATACCAGTCTGCTATTTTTCCCAGGTTGGCCATGATTTTGTCTAAGATTCTAGGAGGTGGGAAACCATATAGGGCGATATGAATTGGTACCACTACATAATGGTATTTTTCATAGAAGCAATCTCTGGCTTTTTCCTCCCACAACTTGGAGTGACAAAAATGAATAGGCTCGACGTTGTTCAAGGTCTAGCTCCAGATCATCAGAGGGAAAGGAGTCATAAATAAAATAACATCCATGATGTATGTTGACATATAGAAAGGGGTAGGTTTCCCTTTGGAATTTTCCATTTGGTACTCTGTGATTTCCTTAGCTAGGTTGTCTGATAACATCTTGGCCCAGTTGAAAGAGTAGCCCTGGACCACTTTATGCATAATTGGTATCCATACCAACATGAAGTGAGTGGATCTCTTCTTCCTGAAGAGTCTACATAACATCATAGACACATAAATCATATGGGCATCTAATGATGCTATGGCATATATGCCATGAGTGTCTGCTCTAAATTTCTCAGGGTGCCCCCACCAGTCCTTGATTAAGTCAGGGTAGTTTTTCTCATATTGCGTGCACTCTTGTTTGTAAAAATATCATCTATGGGGTCCCTCAGGCCTTGTCATACTGACGGTCTATATTTTTGCTTGGAGCATCCCTGTCAGAATATTCTTCGTGCATCCATTCCGAAAGGTGCCTTGCAATGGACAACTGAGATCTTCTCTCAGAGCTCCTATGATCCTGAGTATCAATGTTCAAGGTTTTATCTTGAAGCTCCTCCATCGGAGTGTATCCTTGAGATTCATTTTGAATATCATGTTATAATGACAGTATGGATCTTCTCACCAGAGATCTAACGACTAGGATTTGCAGTGAGTACATATGGTTTCCCAACCCCCTTTCTAGGTCCAATCCTAGGGAGGCCCTTTTCATCCCAAACCACATCAACTGTCGAATTGATGATACATGCAGCTTGATCATCGATTAAGACACAAACCTCCACATGGAATTGACATGGCATACACGACATCATGGATGCACTCGACTTATACACTCAGCTGTTGACACCTATCCCTACCAGTGATACATTGTCCGTCTAGAGGGCTCCTCCATCACTCTGACGTCACTTCCCTTGGTAACATTCTCCAATGGGAAACGTAAGGGTCCATAGCATATCAACGAATATTAATCATCTTGGACTACCTCCCAACCAATGGTCGAGATATTCTCAGGGAAGTTTCTCCTCCATATGCCTCGACCTCTTGACACATGACACCATCTAAGTATGAGGTGTTATCGCCACCTTACATGTGGCATTCATATTCCTCATGGTAGTTTACATAGGGGTTCCAAATCATTAATACATGTGGCCCTCTCTGTACTCGACACATGGAGCCACCTGCTTCTTGCACATGGCACCATCCTCATTACCTTCTTAGACCTTCCTCTAGAAATTGATGGTTGATATTTCTTCTTGGAGATTCTACACTAGAGTGTATCACCACAACTCATTTTGACATTTCATTGTGATGGATGGTTAGGATCTCCCTTCAAAGTCCTTCCTAACCTAATTGTTCAACGATCATATATTTTCCTCGGAGTCCATCATCGGATTGTATCTCTAGGACCCACTTTGATTAACCCTTGTGACATACAACTAGGATTTGATCTTGGAGCTCCTCAAGTCCCGATAGATCCATAATCATTGTGTCCCCTTAAAACTCCTTTATCAGAGTGTATGCCTGGGTGTACTCCGAAAGGCGCTCTGTGACAAACGACCACAATCAATTTGGTTTTCTCTCCTATGGATTGATGACTCCAGTTGATTTGGAGTCTCATCCCAGCCTAACCATGAATTACTCCGATGGGTCTTCTACGATCAATAGTTGAGATATTTCAACATTTAGATCTGATGGCCATGGTTAAAACAAAGGTCTAATGGTCAAATTATCCCAAAGGGCCCACACTCAAATCACCATCTAATTACTTGTTTCCAATCATAAGATGTCACCTATCAGCATTTGAACACGTTGACATTTCGGGTCAGCATGACATGTCATGCCGACGTCACCTCACCTCTTAGCCTAATTTAAGAAATACCACAATAATGTATGACTGATATTAATCACCGGCTAGTCCCGATGGATGAACCAGATCATCCCTCAAACTCCCTGTTTTCAAAATAATCCCAGTTTGACATTCGGGGATACCCTGACGATGGGACTCTGTTAACAATCGCCCTCAAGATATATGGATGAGATTAATCATTGTACTATATCCAATAGATGTTATTATATTGGGTCTTTTATTCCCTCAAACTCTAACCATGTCCTCCATTACAGATCTAATGATCCATGATATTTTGTTGATACCTTCCAATAGATCAATGATCTTTGTCGACTTGGTCTATACCCTCTACAGGCATCATAATTTTCTCTGATGGAGGGTTAGGATCTCTACAAATCCACCAGATCAATGGTTGAGTAGATCAAATGGAGGGTCTGTATCTAACTATTATGCCACATAAATGGTCATGATATTCTGGGAAAAACAAGAGCCTTTACAGAATCTTGACAGTCCGATCCAGGACTTAGTCAATTTCGTGGGGTTTCACTGAGTCTTTTCAAGACTTGGTGAGTTTCAAAAGTCCTTTCTCTATTCCAAGGCACCTCTTTGCATATGCATGATACCTCTAATTCGTTTCATTCCAAAAAATCCATTTGTCATAGGAAAACCAAACACTGCGACACACATGTATATGGATCCAAGCACTACGTTGTACATGTGGTATCTATTTCCTCTTATCCTGAAAGGTTCATTTGTCGTAGGTATCCAAATACTGCAATACTCATGATTATCTATTTATATAGTTATATAGTTATAAATGTGTGTGTGTGTGTATGTCTATGTATATATATACTTATAAATTTAATTGTGTGCACAATTAGCTAGGTTACAAATTCATTCCTTTAACTAGAGTTGATACAAGGGCTCAATCATTCACATGCACACACATGCCCATAACCATATGATTTCTCAATTTCTAGAAGAAACAACACACAAGATATCCACTAATCTAATCATCAATTAATCATGCATATCCTTGAGACCATTCCATACATTTAGTCATAATTTACATTCAATACACATAGTTTAGAAATACTTATCTGTTACAGTTGATAGCCATCCAACTGACAGTGGGTGTTCGCCTTTCCACCCAACCATAGGATATTCTCACTCAATAAATTCAGCAGCAGAATACCCCCGTTCCAAGCCATGATACCACCAAGGAATTTATTTTATGCTACCCTTTCCAATCTTGGCATCTTAAGGTTTTTCAGATGCTTTCCCTACATCAAGCTAATGGTTTCTCAGCTTGGTTCGATACTTCTGGGGAAAAAAAAGAGCCTTTGCACACTCTTGCCTTATTTTTCTTTTGCTTCTCCTTGTGCGTCCTTGTACAAAATATCCTGAGGAAGGTTATCGACATGTCCTCCCTTTCTTTTGTTAGAAGGACTCGTGAGGTCAACCTAGAAAAAAAATGGGGTGGAATTACCATCCCCTCCATTAGATATCCATATATGTATTAATTAAGGGAGGATGGTTCTTCAACTACCAACCTCTTCTTATTAATTTTTTTTTTTCATCTACAAGCTAGATGAATTTTTATTGTTTCCTCTATATCATTCATCAATGTGGTTTGGAGCGCTCACTACACACTAGTCTCCACTCCATGTTCCCTCACTCTTTTCCTCTAGTGGTATCATGAACAATACTTTTAAGGTTTCACCCCATAGTGAGTTGTTTTCATTTACAATTTAACAAAAAATCATTTACATTGTTTGCATACCATGGTATGGAAATCGTTAAACATGATTAATTACAAGCTAGGAGAAATAGGGGTGTTACACTGCCAGGGTTTCTTATAATCTCAAAATATAGGAATTGAATTGATCTTTACAAAATCAGAAAAACCAAATGAATGTTGAATTTGATAAAAGATCATAGCTAGAACATGACACCCATATGAAAGATCTATAATCTACAAAGCTAAATATTTGCAAAGAAATGGAACAAAACAAGAGGGAACATGCCAAATAAATTTCTCATTTGCAGGATGAGATAGATGAATCCAAATGGATTGTTGAACAACAAAGATACCACATCAAGGAACTGGAACATGAAAAGGAAAAGCTTGAAGAGGTTCTGGAAGAAAACAAGGAAAATACTCTAGCTTTGGAAGTCATTAAGGAAGAGACAATAGAACTCAATGAAAAAATTAGATCTGAACATTAAGAATGTTTATGCCTTCTTAATGATATGTAGGCCGAATGGGATGATCAATTGAGACTGGAGGATCAAATAACTGAAATCAAGGATCGATACCAAAAGGAAAATAATCCCTTTGACATAATTGTGGACTGGAAAGGAGTATACAAGGATCCCCCAACTACATTAGCACCATATTCTAGAAAACAAAGGCTAAAATACCATGTCTTCTTCGATACATGGAAGCCTATATTAGAATATATCCATGCCAACCAAGAAAAAACATCTAAAGCATGCAAAATACTATGGAATAGTTCATATGATCTATTTGAAGAGTTCAATATGCAGCTAATGCCTCTCATTGATGAAGCAACACCTGCCAAAGTTAGAATAACTGAGGTGGAAGAGCACCGGAAAATTAGCAGAATGAATATTGAACATTTCACTAACATAAATAAATAATCTATGGAAGAACATCTATTAAAAATTTTTAGGTGTTGGATTACTGAGAGGGGGGGTGAATCAGTAATAGCATAATTATAATACTTTTTCTTCAAATGTTATATCAATGTAGATATTATCCAATAATGAGCAGTAAGAAATAAAAATCACACACATACATAGTACACCAGTGTTTTATGTGAAAATCCAAATTGGGAGAAAACCACAGAATGTTTTTTCTTATATGTCTTGAATAATTACATTCATTGGAAGCTCCAACTTCCTTTGTTTTCCAGCTGCAACTAGAAGGAGGCTCCAACTCCCTAGTTTCTTAGGCTACAACCTAAGGGAGGCTCCAACTCCCCAATTCTCTGGCTACAACCAGAAGGAGGCTACAACCCCCTATATTCTCTGGCTACAACCACCTATCCTTGCCCCGTCCTACCACCCTGAAGTAGAAGTATAATTATGGAACCACTGTCACACTATCACTGTGAGATATACCGATGCAAACTTGTACCAATAAATCTGAACCATGCATCAACCATGCATCAACCTGTAATCAACTTGTACCATAAACAAGTGCATCAACCATGCACCAACCTATACCAAACAACCTATAATCAACCTGTACCATACACAAGTGCATACAAACATGTACCAAGTATGTACCAATCATGTGTCAGCTACTCATCAATATGTACCAACATCATCAACTATACACCTCATGTATGTGCCAATTCATCAACTACTTGTCTCAACCATGTACTCAACATGTACCTCAACCAAAAAACCTCATCAATTTCATCATCCAAATACTATTTGTAGCTTTGTAATAGACCTGTTGTATATGATCACATTCTTGCAAACATTCCTTAACTTTAACAACAAGAGACTAGCATTTTCATCAAACTTTTCTTTAGTCTTACATGCGTAGTTTTGGATTAGTCTAACAACCCTAACTTGAAGTAATCATAACTTTGTACCTGTAATGTATAAAGATATGAAACTGATACACATTATTCTTCAGTGTGTTTTATGCAATTCCTCTAAGTGTCACTACTTGGAACCTCTCAAAAAATGAGTTATAGCAAAAATGACATACCTTGTTGAATTCTGGTTTATTCTAGATAGCAACCTTGTAGAGCGTGCCCCGCACAGAATATTTGTGGAAATGATCTAAAACTGTTACACAACATACTAAAGACTAGGTACTAACCAAAACAATTTTTTTCACTAAATGTGGATCTTTTATGAATAAGTTATGACGTTTTTACCTGAAACGCCTGTTTTTGACTAGTTTCAGGACTAGCCACAAACCCTATTTTCCACAGAGTGTAACTCCAAAAATAAAACGACCCACAAGCTAAATGTTTTATCACAGATAATTGGATATGTTTTCTCAATGTCATAGCAATTTCACGGTTAGAGTCATTATAAAAAAAAAGTTATAGCAAAAATGGTGAGATGACCTGTAAATAACATACCTTAGAAAGCACCATCAAAGGAATTTATCCTTCCTTGCATTTCAACCTTCTTTTCTTCACCTTCCCTCAGAATTTATCTTAGATATCCTTGGTTACCTCAAAAACCTATATATATTCAATATTCTCAAGTGTATCTTAAATGAGAGAGCATTGCCTCTTATTTATACTCTTTAAGTAGCTTCCTTAAAAACATCTTTTAGGTCACTTGGCCCCACTTTCCTTATTTTAGGGTTAACCCACTTCTATTTTATCCATTAAACTTATTATTGAAATAATTTATTTTGTATTCAATTTGAATTATAATACAGTCATTACTTTAATTTATTATTTACCTTTTAAAATCTCTTAAACCACTTTGACTACTTTGACCTTTTGGGGCTTCTAGATAACATATGAGGGTCCTCCAACTTCGTAAGGCCATAAATCTCAAACCGTGAGGAGTTATGTGACATTCCACATACCACCATAAATGGCA
>SNQJ01S0005153.1:43164-55487 GCA_010110895.2 Picea sitchensis | reverse complement strand
CTTTGACCTTTTGGGGCTTCTAGATGACATATGAGGGTCATCCAACTTCGTAAGGCCATAACTCTCAAACCGTGAGGAGTTATGTGACGTTCCACATACCACCAGAAATTGAATGACGTGTACTATCCATATAGAATAGCATTATCTAAAAATATATCATAATGCATACCATTACCCATCAAACAAACTTGGGTCCATTACCCAAACCTGGGGTCTCCAACTTCTCATGGCCATAACTCTCTAACCGTGAGGGGTTATGTGATGTTCCACATACCACCAGAAATGACATGACAAGAACTATCCATATAGAATAGTTTCCTTGACAAATTCACTATCCTTCATCTGATTATTCCACAATTAAACATGGGTTCTAGTACTCTACAAAGCGTCTTCCCGTGAGGGCTTTCACCATAAGGGGACCACTTTGGAGTTCATCCATATTTACTTGTTATCAACCATGAAAAAAAAATAATGAGTCATATTTACATCAAACAATATTGGGTCCATTATCCAAACCTTTGTGTTGTTGGGCTCGAGATATGATCACTTTTATGACGGTTATTATACACTTTTGCCGCATGTACATATGTGCTTTTCATATTTTAAAGGAGCTTTTTGAAGAATTCATGATAAAATGGTATGATCGACACAAGGTACGTATAATTCATGTTTAATGATTGTATCAAGTATAATTCATCATGTTTTATGATTTCCAAGAGTTAGTTCACGTTTTTCTGGTGTTACAGGGAAAAAATGCACTATGTTTCTAGTTTCGACGCTCCTTCCAGTACTCGTTCCAGCACTTGATCTGTCACTGCGTCCAACACCTCTTTCTGCACAAAAACGTAGGGTGACTTGGAGGTTATGGTATTGGCGGCCAGTGATGGGAAAATCGGGCACATGGGTTTTGTTCATAATTGTCCCCTCCAGCTACTGAGCTCCAAACAACTCAGTTTCAGTTGTTCAAAGAGGGCGATTATTGGCTCGCTCTGTTTCCGCAGTTAGGGCACCATTAATGAAATTACCAATTTTAGAAGTGGTTTGAACCTCCTATGGTCGACCACTTGGCATGTAAACATTATAAATACCACTAGGATGATTAGAAGATTGTTAACCAAGTAGAAGAGCCAATGTATTAGAGACAAATTCGTTTGTTCTCTGTTTTGAGTTTTTACATTGCCAGATTATGCCAGAACTGCGTTTTTTGGTTTTTATGGTGAATTCGACCTGCTGAGTTCGTGGTGTGCTTTTAGAGAGTGACCACGACTTACTGGGGGGCCCACCAACAGTCTGGTAACTCTCTATGTGTTGTTCATGCATTTTATGATTTATTTGTCTCTTTATTTCCTGTACATGCATTATAAGTTTATTAATTAGTTTGCTATTGTAGTTTAAATTGTTTTGATTCCCTTTTGCAGGTTAGAATGACAGAGTGTGTTAGAATGCATTAATCTCATAGATTAGAGACAAATTTGCAAATTCATCTACTAACCCCGTGTGCAAGTAGATATTAGTTTACGTTTTATTCATGCTTTTGAAATTTGATTTAAAATAAGAATTAAAACAGAGTAGAACAGAGTTTTAGTTTATATTTTCTTTAACCAAGGCTTCGGTGGATGGATAGGGTTAGTTTCAGTTTTTATTGCCTATTCAATTGTTAATTATATTTTTCTTAATTAGTTGTTGATTAATTTATTCATTAGTTTACTTTGTCATGCTTTAATTTTTGTTTTAAGCATTTTCCTTATTACATTTTGTATTGTTAAGATAGAGCTAGTTTAATTTATGTTATGTAATTTCTTGCTTAGATTTAGATTGCAATTTCAAGTTGTAGTTAATGACTGAATTTAGTATAGTATAAGTTTTCTTATATTAGTATAGAATGCATTTGAATTTCATAGATTAGAAAACCGTTTCTGGTTTTCATAGAAGAGATAGCTTCTTGCTTTCATAGCTTAGAAAATAGTTTTATTGCTGATGTAGGATAGACAGACTTTGCTTTGATAGATTAGATAGTAGTTTGCTTATCATAGATTAAGAATTAGTTGTTAATATTTCTTACTTTCAATACAATAGATTTTCTTTCATGCATTTCATTGAGCATTTAGATTTCCTTTCACGCATTAGAAATAGTTTTGCATTAGGCATTTAGTTCACTTGCCTCTTAGGCTAGATATTTGTTCAATGAGAAGTTTTACTTGCAGTAGTTAGTTGTCTTTGCTTACTTGTCTTTTTCTTTAGTAGGTTAGTTAGGTGTCTTTTCTTATTTGTCTATTTTCTTTAATAGGTTAGATAGGTGCTTTTGCTTACTTGCTTATTTATTTGCTTTCATAGGGTAGTTTCTC
Organism: Picea sitchensis; assembly: GCA_010110895.2. Taxonomy (NCBI): domain Eukaryota; kingdom Viridiplantae; phylum Streptophyta; class Pinopsida; order Pinales; family Pinaceae; genus Picea; species Picea sitchensis. Next base: position 53,142 of record SNQJ01S0005153.1, on the reverse strand, counting down.
ATTGAATGTAGGTTGGCAAGTTAAAGAAGTTTTCTTTTGTCATTTGCTTATTATGCTTAGTAGTTTTCTTTTTCTTATTGTTAAACTAGTTTTCTTTACATAGGGTTTTACTTGCTTTCTTAGGAACTATCCATCGATCCTTGGCCCAAAAGTACTTAGGTTACCTAGTTTCAAGTTTCTTAGTCGGGTTTGCTAACTAGATAGGTTTGCTTAAGTATATTAACCATAGATAGATGCTTTCATTAGTTAGACTATACTCCTACCAGCCCTTCTACCTTTGGAATATATTTTGCTACAATTCTAAGTTTACTTACCCCGGGCTGACAATTTAATTGATGGTTTTTAGTGTGTTTTTAGTGCATATAGAACACCCATCATGTGCTACGGGGATTTCTTCAAGGGTTGAAATCAATGAAAACCAACCTTCATCAACATCAGGCTCATCACTATGACCCAAGACTTTGTTAAATGCACAAAACAAGAATTGAAACTAGAGGTTTCCACCAAAGTTTGTGATGAAGAATTGGATATTGAAAAGATGCAGTGAGATAAATTAAAGAAGATCATGGAAAATTATTCACTCTAGAAGGAATATCGAGACCTAATGTATATGCAAAACTCATGATGATCCCATTTTTCATAACTACTCCACATGTCTCATCTTTTCTTTTTTGTAATCCTAACAAGGATAGGAATACAAAGATTCACTTTTTATAAACTTCCCTTTACTTCTGATTGAATCTTGAGAATGTAAAAAGTCACTACATAATTATAAAAGGCATGAATTTAAATGAGAACAAGATTTTGATTTGGATTGTATCAGGAGAATACTACTATTGTATGGTAATTTGAACAAGAGACAACATTGGATATTTTTGTACAAATGTGTATGAATGAGACTATTTTTTTTATGCATATTTATTTCTATGAATGTATAGATATTATTTCAATGAAATATTTCTTGACTAATTCTGTATATCCATTGTTTCCATTATTTCATATCAAGTGCAATGACAATATAATAGGTTGGTGAATCAATTATTTGTATCTAACTCATTGTATTGTCAAATTTAGTTATTCCTTGCTTCTATGAATTAATTCTTTGCAACTGATATTCTGTTTAACTTCACTTATTATAATACTTTTCTCTTGATTATGATAGGATAGAATAAATTAGGAATGCATCTTAGGAAAACATGTAATCTTTTTAGTCTAGTTTAGTTCTTTAGAATTTTAATTCTTCTAAGAACATTATGTTCTTAGATTCATATTTAGATAATATTAGAGTGGAAACCAAGCTAATATTATGGTTGGAAATGCTATCCCAAATGAGAGTGGGTCTAATTGAGATCTTCCATCTAGTTTCTCCCTTAACTACTTGAACAAGTATTTATTTCTTGTTAACATAAATGGATCTAGAAGGAGGGCCATCGAACTGAATGGTTGCAAAGAAATCTCAAATCCCTACCCGTTCTATCCCAATTGTTAGCACAACTCATCCTGGTGATTCTCATCAACTTGACCTTGAGAACACTTCACATCCCATATCATACTCTGTGAACACACCTACTCAAACTACTTCTCAACATATTCACTCACATTCTAAACCTACATTTTCTACATCAAAACCCCACATCTTGACTATTTTGGAGATTCACACCATAGTTAGACAATATTATTAATGAACCGAGCATGTTCTAACCATATAGTGGAGTAGGTAGACTGGCCAACTTCCCATAGACTATTCATTACCCTAGGGTAAATAGAACATGCCAAGTGAAGACCCATTCTTCTCCCACTCTTTCTCTTACTAGGAAAACCCAAGAGTTGTAACCCCAGAGTATCATTTACCTTCAACACTGAAGGACTTTGCAGAATCCTCTAAATTTGAGCTCAAGTGTTTATTACTCGTTGGTGGTGGTGGTATTCCTCCCTCACTACAAAAATCTCCACCTCTCACACCTAGAAGTGAGCTCGAAGAAAATTATGAAGAGGACGAAAAATATCAAAGTGAGTATGAAGAATAAGGGCACCTATAATTGATTCTATATAACCCTCAAGTCATGGTTGAAAAAAACCCAAACCCTCAACCTTATGAACCTTGGTTACTCCCAGATGTTATCATCATACCTAGAATACTCCATGACCTGCCTAAGAACCCCAAAACGTTTCTCCCCAAGTTTGATCCAGAGAATAAATACTCGATTGAGGACCATGTCCATAAGTTCTTATCGGCCATAAGGATCCAAAATGTTCTATATGTTGTATGTTAGTTATTCCCTCACACATTTGAGAATAAATCCACCACCTGGTTATACTCTATGGATGAATCCTCTATTACTAGTTGGAGAATATTCGTGACTATTTTCCTTAAGAAATTTGGGGAAGATAAAACTTCAGCTACTTTAGTATTAGATATTTCAAGAATCAAAATGGATACCAGTGAAAAAGTTAAATATTTCAATCAATGCTTCCTTTATTTACTTAAACAGATTCCCTGATCTTCCAAACCTGTTGAAGAAGTCACTATTGAATTTTACACTTTATCTCTGCCCATGTCTATGGCCATGTTCATTAAAAATGTAGAGAAAGATACCTTGGAAGCGACCTTTCAAGAGTCTCTCATAATTGAAAAAAACATGCTAAGTTTAAAGGGGAACCTAGAGGATGAATCCTCTAAAGATAAATCTAAGACTAAAGACAAATCTCATGTTACCAAGTCTTCAGAAGAAAACAAATATACTGATTCTATGGATATGGAATCGCTCCAGAGAATTGTCAATAAATTATCTAATAAGTTGATTGATTTGAAGAAATACAATGGGGAAGGCGCTTCTAATACCAAGATTTTTTTCAAATTTCAATCAAAGAAAGATAAGAGCACTCCTCTAGTAAAAAAATGACTCCTTCAACATCGGAGGGGATTAATATGGAATTTATTGTTCAATCCCTACAACACCGAGCCACTAAAAATCTAACCGAATCTAAAGATAGAGAAAAAGATAAAGAGGAACAATTAGAAAAAACCCAAGAATCAGATGAATTACCCGAGTAACAAGTTAATTCCTTTTGGGACATTTCATATGGAGTGGAAGAAGAGGAAGAAATATAATAAATACATATTTCCTATAATTTTGTGACCTCTAGAAGTGTAAGCAAGAAGGAATCTTATGACACCTCTATTCCTTCTGAACCTTCTAAAACTGATCCTCACACACAGAAAATGCTAGATACTCCTTCTAAGATAACTATTCCTTCTAATTCTTCCACACAGTTAGAATATGATTTCTTGGAAGATTTGAAAAGAACCAAGGCCAATATTTATTTGTTTGAGCTTATGAAGATTCCACAAATTTAGGAGAACTTCATTAAAACGCTTCAAGGTAAGACTCACAAAAACTCTAAAGAAATTAATGTGGGAGAAAAGAAAGGAATAAGTAAATCTTCTACATCTAATGATTCCAATGCACCTAAAAGTTAGGTAGCCGCAAATTCTTCCCTCTCAGGGAAAAGGTCAAGATACAACACTCCACCTTTTCTAGTTACTTTTGAGATTTCTAATAGGAATGTGCATAATTGTATGATGGATTCCGATTCTTCATAGAATATTATTCCCTTTAAAGTTTGTGAGAAACTCAATGTCAATCCTGAACAATATGATATTCAAATCATACAACTTGATAGAACCAAATTTAAAGTAATAGGTGAATTAAAAAATGTTTTGACTGGGACGTTTTCAAACCCCAAGATACATCAAACTATTAACATCATAGTTTTGGATATACTAGATACCTATGGAATGTTCTTGAGTAGAGACTGGTATTCTATGCTAAAAGGGTAATTTTCCATAGACTGGTCACACCTTTGGCTACCCTATAACGACAAGCCCAATAAAATCAATTTCGATAGAGAATGATACATGAAGCATATGGTGATAGACATGGATGACCCAAACGAGCCTCTGATGTTTAATCACTCTATTCTGAGTAATTATTCATGTGATTCATTTTTTGGAAATTACTGTGTTGAGACCTCATCTTATGCGGAATCAAACACACATCATGAAATCCTTTATTGCACTCATATTGTTGAGCCCCATTGTTACATAAAATACGTAAATAGTTGTGACATTGTACAATCTAACATAGTATTTAGAGATAAGTTAGAATTTATCGCTGAATGTAATAACCATACTATTGTTGAAACAAAAGAAAAACCAAAATCCATACATAATCTTAAGAGAGACCCTAATATGTGGAATTTGTTTTTTGATGGGTCTAAATCTCTTGAAGGTTTATGTGCCGACTGCATACTAAAAGACCCCAATGGTAAGAAATCCATAATAGTATGAATGATGAATTCCAATGCACAAGTAATATTATTGAATATGAAGCCCTGCTGCAAGGACTGAAGAAACCCATTGACTTGAAAGCCAACGAGATAAATGTATTTTGTGACTCTAAGATTATCATTATGTAGGTAAGAAAAAACATACATTGTCTCTCTAGTCACCTTAAACATTACTGGAATGAGGTATGGGAATTGATTAAATTATTTGATGCATTTAATATCAGTCTTGTTCCTCGCTCTTTAAACTACGATTCTAACTTATTAGCTAATGTATCCTCTATGATTATTCCTTTTGATGACTTATTACCAAACACATTTTATGTGGAACTTATTTAAAAACCTTCAATACCTAATAATGTGACAAACTAGAGGGTATTTGACGAAAACAAGTAGGTCATCAGTTTTCTACACATGAAAGATACCTTCAAAGACTCCTTAATTGATGACGATCAACATGATATAAATACAAACGCGGATGTTCCTGGATCAATCAATCCATCGACAGATTAAAGAAGAACTGACCCAATAAACAACATCCCTAAAAGTGTGGTAATACTGGAGAAACTTTGTGACCTCCAGGACACATTTAATAAGGTGACAAATTGTAAGACTAAAATTTCATCAATGCAATTCAAAGTGATAAACTTGGGATTTGAGAAAACACCCCATAACATCAACCTGGGGAAGACATTTTCCCCTGAAGAAAGATAATCTTTCATTAAGTTGTTTAAATAATCAAAGACATATTTGCATGGACATATGATGATCTCAAGACCTATGACATGAATATCATTCAACATGTTATCCCTACGAAGACACAAACTAATCCTTTTCAACAAAAGATAAGGAAAATGCAACCGAGATTGGAGCCACAAGTAAAAGAAGAGCTTAACAAGATATTGGATGACAAGATAATTTTCCTAGAAAGGAACAAATAATGCATCTCTAATATTGTACCTATAAGGAAGAAAAATGGAGACATAAGACTCTGTGTTAATTTCAGAAATATCACTAAAGCTTCAAAGAAAGAAAATTATCTAGTGCCTCATATGGAGAAGATTATTCTGTGTGTTTATAGTTTTCAGATGATTTCATTATTAGATGGTTTCTCTGGTTAGAATCAGGTTTTAGTCTCCCATGATGATTTGTTAAAAATTGCCTTTCGAACCAAATGGGGAACTTATGCTTACATGAAAATTCCTTTTGGATTAATCAATGCAAGAGAAACCTTCCAGAGAGCCATGGACATAGATTTGAGAGGACTCATTGGGTAATGTGTAGTTGTATATCTAGATGATATTACTGTACTATCCAATAACATGGTTCATCATATTACTCATCTGAGGAAAAATTTCACTCAACCCTAAGAAATCTGTTTTCCTTGTTGATGAAAGCAGGTTGCTTGGTTTCGTTGTATCCAAATAAGGCATGATGATAGAACTCGAAAGGAATGAAGTAATATCTAAAATAAATCCTCCCCATTATAAGAAATCTATGCAATCCTTTTTGGGTAAAATAAATTTCATGAGGAGATTTGTTCCCAGTTTTGCTGAAACTGTAAAACCGCTCCAAGACATGAATAATAAAGATGCATATTTTAAATGGGGACCTAAAAAGAAAATCATTTGAAAATATAAAAACATAAATAACTCAATATCCAACATTAATGAGTCTCGACTTCAACAAAGATTTTAAATTGTACACATTTTTTTCCAATATTGCATTTGCAATTGTCTTGACAAAGAAAAATTAAGATGGGAATGAATACCCCATCACCTTTATGAGTTATGGGTTGCAAGGAGAGGAGTTAGATTACCTTGAAGTTGATAAAAAAACCTATGGTGTTTTCAAAGTGGCCAAACACTTTATACCTTACCTGATTAAATCCAAAACCAAAGTGATTGTCCCTTACCCAACTGTAAGAAATATCTTTGTATAGAAAGATTTGGGAGAAAATAGATCAAACTGTATAATATCCCTTCAGGAATATGACCTTGAAATCAAACCTGTTAATATTGTCAAGGGGTAAGGGATATTCAATATGGTATCTGAATCGATACATGAAAATATAGGGGAGGATGAATTTTATGAAGATCAAAGTCTATTTGAGAGAGAGGTTTTCTATATCCCTGCCACTGAGGACCAATGGTTTTATGGGATGAAATATTATTTGACTCATGTAATTTATCCCCATTATTTATATCCTAATAAGAAGAGATCCATTAGACTTAAGTATGTACAATATCAACTCATCCAAGGAGTGCTTTTCCACAAAAACTATGATGGTGTTTATTTGAGATGGCTTGAAAAAAAAGACGTTGATAAAGTCCTATCCCAACTTCATGATGGTCTTGCTGGAGGAAATTTTAGAGGTGACACTAAAGCCCATAAAATACTTAGAGCTGGCTATTATTGTCCCACCTTGTTCAAATAATCTCACAGATATGCAAGAAAGTGCTAGGAATGTCAAAAATAAGCTGGAAAGGAGAAGAAGCTTGTGTTTCCCATGCAACCTATTAACATTGAATGCCCTTTCCAGCAATGGGGTTTGGACGTGATAGTAGAAATTAATACAAACTCTTCTCATTTATACAAATATATACAGACATCTAATGATTACTTCAAAGATGGACATAATCAACACCTCTCAAAGAAATCAATGAAAATTAGGTGATATCATTCCTTGTGTTATCGTTCCAAGAAACTCTTTGGGGTTGCAGGTCAAAGATGCTTGGTAACTTGAAGAAAACTTGTTTTTGTGTTTATGTATGTGTGGATCAATGGGATAACTAAATTACAGTATGGCATTCAGACAGTAAAAATGAAAATCAAATAAACCAGTGCTCTCAAGGATTAATGATCAGATGATAGCTTTCAGTGGGTGAGAAAACAATGTTTATAAACCGAATACAAAGTGTAGGGTTTAATAAACAATGATAAACAACTTAATATCAAGTTATGATCTAACCAATGAGATACAAATCATTTTGTAGCTAAAACTACTTAATAAAAAGTACAAAAGGAAAATGAGAATTTGACATCAACAGAGAGAGAAAACAATGATTTGTATTATCATAGTAAAAGTCTATTTACAACATAATATAGTTTTCTATCCAGAATCGAACCCCCTTATATTAAAATGATAGGATTTTATAACCTTTTACAACAAGTATCAGATCCTGAAAAACTAGATTTGGATTTCTAATTATAGAAAAATAGAGTAACAACTGAGTACAATAAGCTAAACTAAATCCGGTTACTTATGGATCGAACTATCTTCAAAGCTTGTCTTCAACATCTGGTCTTCATCCTTACTATGTTTCTGATGTGTCATGGAGGAAAGGACACATGTCTTTAGTAGTCGAAACACTTTCAATAGCTATGAACGAAACTTTAGTTGACCAATTAAACATTCTCTTCCAAAACCTCCACGAATCTTTGAACTGAATATTTTATGATTTGGTGATTCATCTTTTAGATGTCCTCTTATACTTTAAATCACCCAAAAACCGTTCTGTTCGATCTTAGATCTTCAAAATTCTTATTCTGCGGTTTCACCAACTATTTCACCTTAGGTTTTGCTAGTTAGTTGATGAAATCTCTTCTTTTCAACAACTAATTGATTATAATTGCGCCTTTTATGCTGGTGAAAGATCTGTTTCTTTCAAAAAGGAACGCTTTCGTATTCAAAACTGTTGTTTCATCACAAATAATTCTTTATTTGATTGATCTCCCTGCAAATTAACAACAACCTGCGCCAGCATCTGTAAATCTGGATGTGTGGTAATTTTTCCCTTTAATTTTTTTATTTTCCTCTTCAAGTGCTTAGCCAACCACCATAAACTATTATAATCGTTTGTGATCTTTTTCTTTTTCTTCTTCTCTTTTACACTTTCTCATGCCAGCTTCTCAAATGTTGCATTGGTCTTTGCAATTTTTTTTAACAAAGCTTTGTATCTTGCCTTTATCACCCTTTCTAGAACCTCTTGTCGTGCTATTACCTCTTTCAATTCCTTAATCTTCTGTGTTTTCTTTGATTTCTTATTTCTTGAGGTTTCACCTTCATCTTTGGAAGTAAAGACTTCAAATTCCTGTGCAGGTTCCATTGAGTATTCTGGACTTTGGATGGCTGGACTTTCATCTTCCTTTTCTAGTTCTGTATCTGAATTTGTGTATGGAATATTTAGAGCATTTTTCTTTTTAACTGTGGATTTCTCCGAGTTTGTTTCAAAATCTAATTTCTTTTTAGATTTCTTGGGATTTATGCTTGAATTTTTGTCTTCTGGTGGCTTTGGGATAGCTCTTCTTCTCCTTGAGATACTCTGAGGAGTTTATTGTTTCTTGCCTGCTTTCTTCTTTTCATTTATAGGTTGAGTTTGGGTCTCAAAACCCTCCTAGAAAAGAAAATGCTGCCAAGTTCTTTCTCTCAGTCTCAATTCTTCTAAAATTATCATTTTAATCAGGCCATAATGACAAAGGGCATTTTTGATACTGAATGGTTTGGCTCTGATCTTATTACACACCTTGGTTAGGATTTTATGCATAAAGAAAGGCAAATTTAGAAGGACCTTCCCTGTGAAGTGATCTAAGAGTCTAAAATGATATAACATTAACTTGTCATACCTGACCTCTGAGGTTAAGTATAACTCAATTCCTTTGAACAAATCCTGCCATTCCTATTCAAGGTAAGACACAGGGATACTTTTCTTCCAGGTTATACTTTGGAATTCTGTCTTGAGGTATGATCTAAAATCCAAGTTCTTGGTCACTGTTGTTTTAAACTAATTTATGCATGTTTTGGGTAAACCAGTTGTTGAAGCAATTGCAGCTTCATCAACTATTAGTTCCAGCGAGCCCACTATAGCCTTCCTTCCATCATAATATTTTGCAAACACCTCTGCAATTACCTGGTGACAGCCTTCCTGCAACCTTTCCACATATGTCATACAACCTGCATCTGAGAAATGCTTCTGCACCTCTGGATAAGACTGCAAGAAGGATAAATTGTCTAATTCTTTCCTCAGAAGTCATCCTCCTTTCTTCCTTGCCATCTGCAACTTAATCACTAGCTAATTTTTCACATGGTTAAAACAAAAAACTTCTTAGAAAGGAAAGGTTAGCGCTGGTAAAAAAAACCTGTGTTATTGATGAAATATGAAACCCCATAATAGATTTTTTTGAACGTCGTGAGTTTAAAATGGGAAATGGTGATTTGATTTGATGTCGTCAGCCAACTGGTACTTTTACCCTCTGGTTGCAATGATGATTAAGCATGTGTCACGTCTTGAAACCCTTCTGTGTTTGCTTCATGAAATTCATGAGCACAATCTATCATGATGTCCTGCTAAACGTGAGGAAAAGGTGTCATCACACATTTGAGTCCATTAGCTATCCATGATGATTGCATGACATGTGTTCTGCGTATCCTTTTTGGGTTTATGGAGTCGTTGGAGGAAAATTTGTGTTAACGCTTTCACCGGCTCGCTTGCTGCTGAGAGTACACTTTAGCCGTTGAAACCTAAGACTTTCACCAGCTAACTTCAACTTTGAAATATATGTTAGCTGGTGAAAATCGTTTTTCTCGATTTTTTGAAAAGACCTTTTGATGATCGATTTATTTCTATGATA
>SNQJ01S0005153.1:5995-19740 GCA_010110895.2 Picea sitchensis | reverse complement strand
TGACTGCAGCCAAACCTCCTCATCAGGGTTTCAGACTTTCCAATGTCGAAACATGTATGTCCTCATGATTCGTGATCCCTCGAATCCTGACGTGCTCTTTACGCACTAGCTCTCCTGGCTAGGCTCCTAGCCCATATGACCATTATCCCCGTGACCGTAGTCTTACCACTTGTCGGGGTTTCGATCTTTTCAATGCCGCAATGTATTGGCTCACGGGATTCCCGATATGTGAAACCCCGATGAGTCAACCCTCCTTTCAGGATTTCACCTTGGATTTTCCCGATGGTAAACCTCGTGAAACCCCTGTCTGATTTGACGACTGACGGGATTTCTGAATGAGATCCAACGACTCTCGATCTCTCCCTTCTGTAGGCTTCTCCTGAACGTAGAAACCAATGGTTCCAGATCTTCTTCTTTAGCCGATCTGACGGTGGCTGTGCTCCTTCCTGAGCTTTGCACACTTTCCTCCCAATCTTGGGAGAATTACAAGTTCTCAAAGGCCTCGACCTTTGTCTTCCTTCTCCTCTGCGAACTCCTGTATCTTGAGCTTTGTTGCATGCGTTCTCCTCGACATTGTTCCTCCTGAGCTTTCACTTCTAAATCCCCAAGGGATTCTTGGACTTCTGCGCCTCTGCAGAGTCTTCACAAAAATACTTCTGGTGCCCGTCTGTTACATTCTTCCTGTACACATGCCATCTTAATTTCTATACTTTCCATCAATGACAAGCATGCGCCACCTGTTAAACATTTGCCAACAAAACGTAAGAGTGTATCCTTGATCACATATTTTGCTGACACTGAGGAGATTATGCTTCAGATCTTCAACCAATAGGACTTTTCCTGCTTTTACATTTTCACTTCCAAGATTTACAATTCCTTTTCCAATTATTTTAGTAGATGATTCATCTCCAAATGTAACATTTCCACCCTTTTTCTTCAAGCTGACAAATTTTCTTTGATCTCCGGTCATATGAGATGAGCACCCATTGTCTATGAACCATTCATATTCTTCTTTACATTCTTTAGTGACCAATGTTATTTGATAGTTTTCAACAATATTTCCTATTCTACCATAGTTTTCAACAATAGTATAAGAGTTACAACAATACACCACAATACACCATGCACAATATATGAGAAATAATCAATAGTTATTGTTCAAGGGAAGTAATGAATTCCAAAGGTAGCTACAGCTTCCAAATGTAAAGGGAGGGATAAACCTCCAAGAGGAAGATACAATCCTCCAATATCAAGAGAGGATTTAACTCTCCATCCTTGGCCCTTCCTTCCACCCAAGAATATATGAGAGATAATAAAACTTTACATTAAATCATCACCATCAACCAACCATCACATAGAAGATGATAATGCTTCCTGAGACTTCTTAAATTTCTGAAATTCTTCAATTCTTGGAATACTCTGATCCTATAGATAATATTACTCAATGTAGTCTCTAAAACTTCCCCAAGTTTCACTCCTTGAATCCTCCCCAAAAATAAGTTATAGAGAGAATGGTAGACTTTGTTCAATTCTGGTTTATTCAGGAGACTGAACTTGTACAAAATGCCCCGCACTCAATATTTAACATCAGATTTAGAAACTATCAGACAAGAAACTATAGTCCATACTCTTTCCAATGCAATTTTTCCCACTTCATTTGGATTCTCTATGAATAAGTTATAACTATTTTACCCGAAACACATGTTTATTGACTAGCTTCAGGACTGGTCAAAAACCCTATCTTCCACAGAGTGTATCTCCATACTTATAGAGAATCAAGAGCTATAACTTTTACCATAGGTACCTTGATATGTCTTCTAAATAACATAGCAATTTCACCATCTGAATCATTCTATAAAAAAATTTATAGCGAAAATGGTAAGATGACCTGAAAATAACATACCTTAGAACACATCACCAAAAGACTTCATCCTCCCTTGACATTCAGCCTTCTTTACTTATGTTTTCCTATGAAATTTGAATTGTGTATAAAATTAATGTATAATGGTATCTATTAATACCATTTATGTCACTTCATTTTAACATTAGGGCTGACTTGACACTCTCTTATTTTGTAATTATGTTCTTTAATTATCTTCAGGGCCTACATGTACTTCCTTATTCAATTCACTTTTTCATCTTCAAAAATTCATTTCTCTTCAAACACGAGGATCCACATGACATGCCAAATACCACCAGAAACAACATGATGTATACTATCCATCCATGGGTGTTGTATCTTCATGTGCATTTTCCTTCATGTTTAAATACCTTCATCAATCTTGCGGTCCAAAACCCATGACTAGGGTTGACATCAATGACAAAAACAAATCTTCCAACATATTTTTGATACAAATCCCATGGAAAGAGAGAACTTTCAAAGAGTAGGGTGCCTCTCTTTCTGTCAGAACATGTAGAGAGGCCATCCAGAGGTAGAAAGACAGTTTGCATTACAATTTGATGGCAGGAAAACCAAGGTTGGGGATTTGGAGTTGTAGGTGACTGAAGCCTCTATCTCAGATGCAATAGGGATCCCCATTACAGGTGAAAAGTGGTTCAAAGCCATGGATTTGAGTTCATACTATGCAAAAGATCTTTTTATACCTGAATATCAAGTCAATGATTTGTCCAAAAATATGCCATGGAGTCAATTGATTGAACAATTTGATAGATTATTGAAGATCATACAGAGATATTTTACTTGTGAAGGGAGATTTAACACATTGTACCAATACCATATAAGGATTTTGCTACATTTTAGTGGTAAGGTTGAGATGAATATTACCTATTACTTGTTGAGGAGTATAGGTAAGATGTCAAACAAGATACAAGACAAATCTAAAGATGTAGATTCTAGCCTTTTCCACTTTGGATTAATCAGAATGCTAGTCTCTGAGGAATTCGGTAAGAAAGAGATTTCATGGGAGCATTTTTTTGTTACCTCTCATTTCAACTTGGATCTAGCACCAACTCCTCAATCACAGAAGGCAAGTCCTTTGTCACCCACTAGTACTACTAAAGCAAGGGCTAGTAGGAAGAGAAAGGGAAAATCCCCTATTCAAGTTTCAAAGATCAGCAAGTAGGTCACAGAAGTTGAGGAGGAAGTTTGTCTTTCTCCACAAAGAGACTTTTCACCACCTCCTCCACCAGGGTTAGAAGAGGTGCCTTCTTCTACCAAAGGCGCATCCAAGAGAGGGAAGAAGCTTCTCTTTCCCTCTTCTCCTCCAGTAGTCGAAATCAAGGGTAAAAGAACTTTCACAAGGTCATCAATTCCTAAGGAGGTTTTCAAAGAGTAGTCTTTACCAGAAACCCCTATTTAAAAGAAGAAAGGAAAAATATATGAAAATCCCATGGAAGAGAAACAAGAAGCCCCTGTCCAAAATAAGAAGGGAAAAGGAATTGAAAATCCTGTGGAAGAGAAATAAGAATCCCCTGTACAGAAAGGGAAGGGTAAAGGTACTAAAAGACCTTTGGAGAGAAAAGATGAAACCTCTATGAAATATTTTGATAAGCCTATGGAAATAAATGAAGAAACCTTTGTGCAGAGGAAGAAAGGTAAATTCAAAGCCACCAAGAAACCTGATGAGGTAGACAAGACACTTCCCATGCAGGTGGAAGAGGAGTTTGAGAAGAAACCTATTGAGATTGTGCATAACACTACTCCTCCTGATAGTCAGACCTTCAAGAGACTCATCAGGAAAATTAGAGATGCAAGGAAAGAGGTGGATCAATTGAAAAATGAAGCAATGTCTTACAGGGTGAAAATGAAAGAGCTCATGGATGGCTACAACCATACCCTTGAATTGGAAATGTTTGCAGCAAGAAGGGCCCAGCCCCTTCATAGACAACTAAAGAATCTTTACAAACAGAACAGAGGCTTTCAGTCTCAGAACAGGAAGCTAAAGGCAAAGTTGAAGCACTTTCAAGATGAGGTAGCCCAAAGAAATTTACAAGTGTTGGTTGAAGCTTCCATTGAGGATGACAAACCAACAACTAAGGAGAGCACATATACACTAAAGAAGCCTACCAATGCTAAGAAGAAGAAGTTTGCTATGTCAATTGAAGATCCTCTTTCTACTAGAAAGAGTGTGAGGTTAAGTGTCAAAATGACAAAATAGATGGTAAAAGGTAAGCCCCATTTTTTCGGATGGTTCCTTTTTGGGAGAGTTAACTGATATGAAAATATTATCTCTACCATCTATAAAGGCTACTAAGTGTTTAACTATCTAGGTTTTTGGTTTTTGCAAAGTGCTAGTTTCCCAAGTGGTAAAAGGCACTACCTATTGTACAGTCAAGGCACCTAGTTAAAATGGTTTTTTCATCATGAAAACCCACAAATTACTTTGCACAAGTTCAATATTGAAGGATTTGTGTTTTTGGAAATGCTACCCAAACCTACACACAGATGCAGCATAAGTGGTGCTACCTAATGATGCTACCTAATATTGCATAGAGAGAAGAGTTGGCATACAAACGCAACACAGTGGTACTACCTAATATTGCATAGAGAGTAGAGTTGGCATACAAGCACAACACAGGGGCACTACCTACATGCGCTACCTAATATTGCATAGAGGGAAAATGTTAGCACACATATGAAACACAATGGTGCTACCTTCTCTCCTTGTAGTGCGCTACCCATATTTTCTACCCAAGGAAGCTGCCAACAAACCAGGGATCTAGGAGGACCAAGCTAACAACTTTGGGATAAATTGATGATGGATAAGATCGTAGAAACATTAGCTGGCATCATGAAGACAACCACATGCTTTGAAAGACACATGGAAAACAAGGAGCTACACAACAAGAGGGAATCAAATCAGTTTGAAGTTTGGTTGGATTAGTCACCAACATTTTCCTGTTTTATAGCATAGGTGGTTAGATAAGTTGTTAGATCAAATAAATGTTTAGAGTTGTTTAAGGGAAGGAGGCCAGATCGTACCTCCCACTGTTTCCTCCCTTTTGTTATAAATAGATAGATCAAATACTTTAGTAGGTTTGGATGGTTGAGCAAGGCTCCCTTAGAATGTAATATTTTGATGAAGTAACTGTGATCTAGTGATGTACTGGACTTAAGACTTTTTAACTAATAGAAATCAACTTCTCTTTCAACTTATTTGCTTCTGATGCTAAATGTTCATGCTTTGAATCATTCACATGAATGATTGTGGTGATGTTATGATGGATGTTTGATCATTATGTTATGATGATGTTTATTTAGCTTCCTTAGTTTCTCAGTTCAAGAAGATCTTGTGTTACAAAACTTTCTTCCTTAGGCTTTTGTAGACCTAATGTTTACAGCAGCCCCTACACTTCTCTTATTCAAGTCTTCCCTCTATTCATACTTACTCCCAAAATACTGATTGAATTTATCCAATACCTTAATTGCTAGTGTATGATAGCCGTGTTATATGAGTTAGAACATTATCATTTGAGTCATTTTCCATTTGACCCTTTAAACACCCTTATATTCACTTATAACTTGATGGGTATTGTGCTTGCCTTCCACACAATCTGAAGGTGACTCCCAGTGCTAACATTCTTAGCGCTGTTGTCGGGGAATGATTTGAAGAATTTTCCATGGGATTAAACGACACAGTATACTAGTCCTAAAGGTGCATTAGAACTCAGTATCTTGAAGATTGGAGCCTGCACCCGGCGACTCCATTGTTTCAGCTCTGGCACCTAAAGGAAAACATACGATATCAAATCCACAACTACCTTTGGTTCCATCTGATGCTGACCCAGAGAAAATAATCAAGAAGGGAAAAGCTTCTCTAAAAAAATTTTCTGCTACTACTACAAGTGTTTCTGGTCAGTTGCCTGATTGCACTCTTGATACTCCAGCTATTTTATCAAGAAAGATTTCTTTACCTTCTGCTGAAGTATCTAAAAAACTTGATTTTGAAGAGTTTCTTGTTGAATACTCTTCCTTTGAAACTTAACTGAAAGAAGAAAACATAGACATATTTTCTTCCCTTGACATTGAGAAGTGTTTAAGTCTTGATAGTTTTGAAGATTTCCCTACTTTAGGCTTTGTTACACCTCTTTCTGTTAAAAATTTTGTTTCCAAAGAAGTAGGAACTTCATCCCCTTTCCAGACCTTACCATCTTCTTCCAAGACTCAACATGTTGTTCTGAAAACTGAAACCCCCCTTTCATTCATTCCTTCTTCTCCTAATCTGCACACAACCAAGTCTCCTTCTCCTCCTTGTTCACCTAGAATCCAAAATCAAATGGAAGTTGTTAACCCCCCTACAAATAGGATGGATGACATAGTGGTTGCAAGATATGCTCCTCTAGTCTTACCTCATCTAGTGAATTCTCTTCCCCCTGGAGATTATTTGAAATACATGCCCAAGTTTATTGGAGAAGAAGATATAACAGCTAAGGAACATCTTGTTTCTTTCTATAGCTATGAAGATAACCAAATATTGAAAGTGAGGATGTGTGGATGAGGATTTTAGTCCAAATCCTTTTTGGTGAGGATAGGAAGTGGTTTAGGGGTCTGGCCTCTGGATCCATTACTGGTATTGAAGCATTAGATGAAGCTTTCTTGAGGCACTGGGGGAAAAAAAGGAATTTTTGTACTACATCACCGAATTTGGATCTCTAAAAAGGAAAGAAGGAGAGTCTGTCGCTGACTTTTCTAAAAGATTTAACAAAATGTACAATAAGATTCCTGATGAGATAAAACCCACTGAAACTTGTACAAAAATCACTTATGTCAGTGCATTTGATTCCGAATTATGTCTCCTTTTGAGAGAAAGATGGTCACCTTCCTTGGTTCATATGCAAGATGCTGCCTTAGAGGTAGAATCCAACATAGTGGCATCAGATAAACTCAGGGGGAAATCTGATAGGGATAGGAGAAAAAATAGAGTTGAAGCTACAACTTTTGATTCCTCTGTTTTCCATTCTCAAGTAGATGAGTTGACCAAATTAGTAAAATCTCTTTCCACTGAAATTGAGAAATTAAAATCAGAAGGGAAACAAACATATAGAAATACTCAAAACAATGATAACAGAGGTAACTACAGGAGACCAAATAATGCTCCCCAAATATTTCCCAGAGATCCTAGAAACAGAGAGAGAGATGATCAGAGGGTACAAGCTCCTTTGCAAACAATTTAGTGGTTGATGAAGAAGAAGAGGAGGTAGAAGTTGATCTTGAGATTCACTGCTTAGGTGACACATCCCCATCCCCACACTTGACTCAATCCTCTTATGAGAAATCTTTAATGGATATTCAAATTAATGAATTAAGCAAGGGAGAGAAAGCAAAGGAAAATGCTAGTAGACATAATTTGAGATATAAGAAGAATGAGGAAAAACCTGATGCCCCTAATCAGCCTGCTAAAAAAGAAGATTCTACCAAGGCTGTGACAGTGAGCAACAATGAAAAAGACTCTCAAAACCCACAAGTTCTGATCAGAAATCCTTTTTCTAAAACTAAAGAGATCATAAAACCTTCATCTTCTTTCATTTTTGAGAATGAGATCTAGAAAATAAAGATCCCTGTACCCTTTTTGGAATTGATAAAAAATGAAGAATTTAATAAGTACCTATCCAAAATGCTACAACCTGAATCATCTCCAAATTCCACTGATTCGATAAATCTACAAGATGAAAAACTAGTAGTGATTTTAGGCCCTTTGATAGAAGACAGGGATGATTCATCCCCACCTTTATATACCTCACTGAATATACATGATAAGGTGCTACACAATTGTCTCATAGATTCAGGGGCATCCCACAATCTTATGCCAAAATCTGTTATGGATGAACTTGGGTTGGAAATCACAAAGACTTATCATGACTTATATTCTTTTGACTCCAGAAAAGTTAAGTGTCTTGGAGTCATTAAGGATATGGTGGTGACCTTATTTCAGCTGCCCATGAAGAGTATACTCATGGATATCATGGTTGCTAATGTTCCCCCCAAGTTTGGCATGCTCTTGTCAAAATCTTGGATAAAAATACTTGGGGGAACCTTGCATATGGATCTCTCTTATGCTACTATTCCTGTTTTGGGTGGAGAGAATAGAAGACTTCACAGGGAAGATCAATTGGCTTACACCATTAGTGATGAAGCAAATCCTATAAATCACCTTGCTTTTGCTTTTGATATAGATCTGGGATCTAGTATTTTGCAACTCACTGATGCTCCTGAAAATCCTTTAGAAATCAGAAAAAATTCCTCAACTTTTCTTTGATGGAGCCTCTTCCAAGGAGGGGGCTGGTGCTGGGGTGATCTTTGTCTCACCAACTCAAGAAACTATATCTTTGTCATATAAACTAGAATTTGAGACTACTAATAATGTGGCAGAGTATGAGGCTCTTGTCTTGGGGTTGAGGGAAGATAAAGACACGGGGGTAGAAGATATATCATTATTTGGGGATGTTGAATTGATAGTCCATCAGATTAAAAATCTTTATCAAACAAAACACCCTAGGCTTAGATCTTACAGAAATGAAGTGTGGGATTTGGTGGACAGTTTTTTCTCTGCTTTTAATATGTCATTCATTCCTAGAGAAGAAACTACCATGGTTGATTCTTTGGCTGTATCAGCAAGCAACTTCAGAATTCATATACCACAAAAAATCAAGTATGATGTATAAGTCAAATATAGGCCTTCTATACTGGACAATGTAAAATATTAGAAGATGTTCAAAGATGATTTGGAACTTAAAAATTTTCTTGAGACCGTTGATGAGTTTTCTGCATTACACATTGATCAAGATCATGATTCAGAAGTCACTCCTCATGAAGATGTTTTCCTCAATAAAATTGCTAAACATCATATTGTGCAGCTGCCTAGCAATCATATACCAGAGGGACTAGTTCCTTTGGAAATATTATTTGATGGGAATGATGTGGCATTGAAATGAAAGCTATCCACTGATGATGTTGATATAACCGAGTGCAATTTGGGCACTGAAAAGGATCCGAAATATGTCAAATTGTCAAGCAACTTATCAGAAGAGAAGAGGGAAGAATATACTAAGTTGTTGAAGGAATTTGCTGATGTATTCGCTTGGACTTATGAAGATCTCAGAACTTATGACCCAAGCATAATAGAGAACAATATCTCATTAAAAGAAAACACCAAACCCTTCAAGCAAAAGTTGAGGAAAATCAACCCTATGTTGTTTCCTATCATGGAGAAAGAAGTTAAGAAGATTTTAGATGCAAAAATTTTCATTCCTTTGAGGTATTTTGAATGGGTAGCCAATTTGGTCCCAGTAAGAAAAAAGAATGGAGAAATCAGACTTTGTGTTGATTTCCGAAATCTGAACAGAAGCTAAAAGAAGGATAATTACCGTTTACCCAAGATGTAGCACATATTACAGAAGGTGACAGGAGCAGCCAGGATGTCTATGGTTGATGGATTTTTCAAGTACAATCAAGTCTTCTTTTTTTCCATAAGACAGGGAGAAGATGACCTTTACCACTCCTTGGGGGACATTTATGTACGCCAAGATTCCCTTTGGTTTGATGAACGCAAGGGAAACTTTTCAGCGAGCTATGAACATAGCATTTATTGGAGAAAAGGATAAGTTTGTTGTTATCTATTTATATGACATAACAATGTACTCTCAGTCTGATAAAGAACACTATGATCACTTAAGAAAGGTTTTCTTGAAATGAAGAAAATTTGGCCTCTCCTTGAATCTGAAGTTATCTGGAAAGAAGCACCTTAAGTCCTTTCCATTAAAGCTTGTTGCAACCTCAGGACCCTTTCAACAGTGGGTCCTAGATTTTATCGGGGAGATCCATCCCACTTCCAGTGGTCAACATAGATGGATCTTGGCTGCTACATATTACTTTTCTAAATGGATTGAAGCTATTCCCACAAGGAATGATTCACACAAAGTGATCATTGGTTTCCTGGAAGACATCATAGCAAGGTTTTGGTGTCTTGACATAATCATCATTGATAATGATGCATCATTCAAGGATGAACCGTTGATTCAGTTCTGTGAACAGTTTGGGATCACTTTGATTCATTCCACCCCTTACTATCCTCAGGGAAACAAAATTGCATAATCCTCGAACAAAAGCATTATAAATATCATTAAAAATTTGTTAGAGGATAACAAAAAGGCATGGGATTCAAAACACAAATTTTCTCTATGGGTTGACAGAGTGACAGTGAAAAGGTCCTTGGGACTTTCCCCTTTCCAGCTGATGTATGGAGTTGAGGAAGTTTTTCCTTCTCAACTTTCCTTACCTGTGGAAAAATTCCTCCAAGATTATCAAGGGGAACCTGATCATATGATTAGAAGGATTTAGAAGTTGGTTGAAGTGCACCAGACCCGGGAGCATCTTGTAGACAAAGAATCTGACCATCAACTGAAGATCAAGCAGGATTTCGATGAAAAGGTGAACAAAGAGGATTTTCAATTGGGTGATCTGGTACTCAAGTGGGATGCACTAAAGAAAGATAAAGGCAAGAATGGTAAATTTGAATATTTATGGATCGGTCCTTTCAAAATCTCCGAGGTATTCTCTAATAACACTTTCAAGTTGTAGAATATGGAGAATGAAGTGGCCTTGTCAATGGGCATTTCTTGAAAAAGTACTTTTCTTGAGGCTTGAGTGGCTCTTCATGTCATTGTAAATATCATTCTCTTTTTATTTATTTTTTCAATAACTGACCCCATAGCCCTAGGATAAGGCATTGTATCTACTCATTCTTGGTAGCCCACAGGGGGCATGCCATCCCTTGTGGAGCCAATGTCATCACACTAAATTGCCTTGGGTCTTTTAGTTTGTTTTCAATCCTTTTTTAAACCTTATATTTTAAATTTTCTTTTAAAGTCTCATCCCTTTAAATTTTATGTTTGGTAGGACCCCTTAGATGGTTAAAGTTTGAGTCTTATCGCTAGTTTGATCCTCAAATTGATTTTTTGGTCCTAGAACCATTTTAGCTCATGAATTATTTTGGTCCCCTTCATGACTTGTCCCTAGGTCGATCCCTCCCATGATTTGACTGATGTGACACACCTTTCTCCTCACTCATTATTTAGTAGGATACCTCATTCTCCTTACTTACCTATCTAATCATTTTTTGAATTGGACACGCTGCCTACTCATCAGGTAGTTCCATAGCACCTGTCCAGTTCATCATAATTGCACCTCAAGTCATGATTTCCATGACTGATGTCATGTCCCTTGTTTTCAATGCCAACAATTAGTTAAATATGTTTTCCATATCTTTCATTTACGAGCCCTGGTAATGGTTTATAATTTTGAAAGCCCCAACAGTGATGTGCTGCACAAATTCACAAGTCCTAATTAGGTGACAACAAGGCAACAAAGTTTGAGACTGAAGTGGGTTCGAGGGTCGAAGTTTTCACAATCTCAACGTGATATTTCATTGAATATTCCAACATGTGTCTACTCCACAGGTATCCCATGTTCCCCCCTATGCATATTAATTTTCACAAGAAATTTGTGCTCGGGTTTTGGTTTGCCAAGTTTGCACAGTCGTGAGGGACTCGTCTTTGCATGATAGCCCTATCTTCTTTCTTTTTCAGACCTGTATCTTCATTTCCTATGTCTAAGTCTAATTACTGTTACCTGCCTTAGCCATTGAAATAACAAGCCTGTAAATAGCCTATCCTCTACGTATGTGTTGCGCTACCCAGAGGTGCTACTTAAACCCTCTCTGCTTTCCTTATTTCCTTTCACCTTGGAGTTTGGTGTTTTTACTCAATTGTAGAGAGCCAATTTTGGATTACTCCCTCACTATTTACACTCTAGAATACATGTACATGCTTAAGGGTAAAATTCCTAAAATTCGAGCTTGACTTACTAACATCAGTCTGTCTAAAAGGGTCAACCTTATATATTTGAAGCCCGATTCAAAGCCTTCCTTGTCATTACCATCCCTTAAGCCTTTTAAAATCCCTCATTCTGAACCATGGAGACTCCTTAATCGAGGAAGACACATAAAGGTGGAAAAGTGGTTAGGACAGAACCGGTGGACATGCATCTTTTTTATATAGAGCCCATGGAAAGAGAGGCCTTTCAAAGAGTGGGGTGCCTCTCTTTCTGTCAGAACATGAAAAGAGGCCATCCATAGGTAGCAAGACAATTTTCATTATAGTTTGATGGTAGGAAAACCAAGGTCGGGGATTTGGAGTTTGAGGTGACTGAAGCCTCTATCTCAACTGCAATAGGGATCCCCATTACAACTGAAAAGTGGTTCAAAGCCATGGATTTGAGTTCAACCTATGAAAAATATATTTTTAGGCCTGAATATCAAGTCAATGATTTGTCCAAAAGTATGCCAAGGAGTCAATTGATTGAACAATTTGACAAATTATTGAAGATCATACATAGATATTTTACTTGTGAAGGGAGATTTAACACATTGTACTAGTACCATATAAGGTTGTTGCTACATTTTACTAGTAAGGTTGAGATCAATATTCCCTATTACTTGTTGAGGAGTATAGGTAAGATGTCAGAAATGATACAAGCCAAATCTAAAGATGTGGATTCTAGCCTTTTCCACTCTCGATTAATCAGAATGCTAGTCTCCGAGGAATTGGGTAACAAAGAGATTTCATGGGAGAATTTTGTTGTTACCTCTCATTTCAAGTTGGATCTAGAACCAACTCCTCAATCACAAAAGGCAAGTCCTTTGTCACCCACCAGTACTACTAAAGCAGGGACCAGTAGGAAGAGAAAGGGCAGAGCCCCTGTTCATGTTTCAGAGATTATAAAGCATGTCACATAAGATGAGGAGCAGGTTTGTCCTTCTCCACACTGAGACTTTTCACCACCTCTTCCAGCAGGGTTAAAAGAGATGTCTTCTTCTACTAAAGCCACATCCAAGAGAGGGAAGAAGATTCTCTTTCCCTCTTCTCCTCCAACAGTCAAAATCAAGGGTAAAAGACCTTTCACAAGGTCATCAATTCCTAAGGAGATTTTCAAAGAGAAGTCTTTACCAGAAACCCCTATTCAAAAGAAGAAAGGAAAAATCATTGAAAATCCTATGAAAGAGAAACAAGAAGCCCCTATCCAAAAGAAGAAGGGAAAAGGCATTGAAAAAACTATGGAAGAGAAACAAGAAGCCCCTGTATAGAAAGGGAAGGGTCCAGGTACTAAAAGACATTTGGAGAGAAAATATGAAACCTCTGTGAAAGATTCTGAGAAGCCTGTGGAAAGAAATGAAGAAACCCCTGTGCAGAGGAATAAAGGTAAAATAAAAGCCACCAAGAAACCTGATGAGGTAGACAAGACACATCCCATGCAGGTGGAAGAGGAGTCTGAGAAGAAACCTATTGAGACTGTGCACAAAACTGCTCCTCCTGATAGTCAGACCTTCAAGAGACTCATCAGGAAACTTAGAGATGCAAGGAAAGAGGTGGATCAATTGAAAAAGGAAGCAATGTCTGACAGGGTGAAAATGAAAGAGCTCATGGATGGCTACAACCATACCCTTGACTTGGAAAGTGTTGGGCCTCATAAATGTCACATTTATATCCTCTTTTCCCTTCACCATTCCTTACATTTCATCGTCCCATTAACCTTTTATCATACCATTTCCATAATGATACTTGAGTTTTTCCTTATTATTTCCATTATATTCATTTTAGTATTATAAGTGAATTTGTGATTAAATATTAGAAAAATAACATATTTTCATTACATATCAAGGTTGGATGAGTTTGATGATGTGTGCAGGCATATGTGAAGATTTCAACAAAGTCAAATATTACCACCTAGC
>SNQJ01S0005152.1:357198-370859 GCA_010110895.2 Picea sitchensis | reverse complement strand
TTGAGGTTGGAGATTTGGTTTTCTTTAGACTCCAACCCTACAGACAGTCATCTATGAAGAAGAGTGGAGCTGAGAAGCTCAAGCCCAGATTTTATGGTCCTTATAGGATCATGCGCCAAGTAGGCGAGGTTGCTTACAAGTTAGAGATTCTAGAGGGGAGAAATATTCATAACGTGTTCCATGTGTCTTGCCTCAAAAAAGTAGTGGGACAATTCATTAACACATCAGAGGAGCTTTCCCCGTTGGATGAGGAGGGACAGTTGGAGTTAGTTCCGGAGGAGGTTTTGGAGTTCCGGGAGCAGAAACTAAGGAGGAGGGTCATCAGAGAGTGTTTGATCAGATGGAGAGGGATTCTAGTAGAGTACGCTACTTGGGAGAATGAGCAGGTGTTGCAGCACCCTCGACTGGTATTTCTTGAGGAAAAGCAATTTCAGGAAGGGAGAACTGTAATGTCCCTTTCCAAACAGGAGCTCCAAAAAAGGAGGATTAATGGTCTAAAGCACCCCATTAGACTATAGCCAGGGCCAAAGAGGAGTAAACCTAGTTACTAGAGGTCACTCTAGTCACGAGTGTTATATTTAGAAAGTGACATTCAGCTAACAAGGGTTAACAATGCTTTTAAGTCATTATGAGCTAAAAATAGAAGTCAACAGTGAATTAGGGTTTCAACATGATTTAGGGTTTTGGAAAGCTATAAAGGAAGGTTTAGCGACCTAATTCATCATTATGCAGATTATGACTTGTCATTGAGGAGAAGAGCCGCATCTCAGGAGAGATAGTTCAGTGTATTCTAGGAGGAGGACACCAGTTAGTTCATTTCGGTGTTGAAAGACACACCTCACGGGGAAGATCATCTAGGTCTTCCATCATTCTTCATTGATTCCGCAGTGCTCCCATATTCTGGGTATTATCTTTTAGTTGTTTATTTGTATTCTGGATAAGATCCTTTTGTCTTTTGATCTAGACGAGTGTTGTTATTTTATTCAACCACAGTTTCTTATTTTCCAGCTAAGATCCTTTGTATGTTGATCTAGTTGAGTATTGTCAAGTTATTCGGCCACATTCTACCATTTTGTAATCCATAGAGATATCATAATACAAACTTCCAGTCCTTTGTCACGTTAATTATTTTTATGATCATTTATATGCTGTAAAACTTTGATCCTACACACACACTAGCAATGTTTCCCAGACTAGCCAAGTCAGGAACATTACAGAAAAAAGGATATGGGAAATTTTTTCATGGTTTTTCCCATCAACAACGAGGACAAAACTATCCAGTTGGTTCACTCAGATAGAAACCCTTAAATCCTTGATAATGTGTTGAGAGTGTGCTAAATTGTCCACAAATTCCCTAGTAATTTCATCGGTCACTCTGACTCCTACATCGCAC
The DNA here is from genome assembly GCA_010110895.2 of Picea sitchensis. Classification (NCBI taxonomy): domain Eukaryota; kingdom Viridiplantae; phylum Streptophyta; class Pinopsida; order Pinales; family Pinaceae; genus Picea; species Picea sitchensis. The sequence continues at coordinate 369,466 of SNQJ01S0005152.1, read as the reverse complement.
AGAAGACTCGAACACTTTAGGAAAAAAGGACATCTGAAAGCATAGAATCAAAATCGTTATTATTCCTTAAGATAAAGGGTGTTCTTCTTCTCCTCCAACTACATCTCCAGTTTAATGTCCAAATCCTCTTCTTTGGTATCCTTTGAGGACTGTGGGTCTCCATTGAGTACTATGGGGCTGTCTTGGGTTCCTGTTGAGTTAGTGGACCCTCCAACCTATTTTGTTTTTCCAACCTATTCATCTACCTTCGAAACATTGATATTTATGCTAAAGACTAACTAATACATTACTTTACCCTCAAATATCCTTATCATGTGGATAATCGCATATCACTCCTCCTTATATTTTTGTAATGCTTGAACCACTAGAGTCTTTATCAACAAGTAGCTCTCTGATGTCCTCAAGAATTTGGTGTATCAAGTGCTGGATTAAATTGGGTTCATCCACCCATGGATATCCTACATAATTTTTCATCAAGAATAATTCTTCACTTGACTGTAACTTCCGCCTCCAGAGCCTCCACTTCTTGCTTCTCAATGTGTAAACAATTCTCCAGAAACTAGTGTCTCACTTCCCATGTGTCATTTTCTACTTTGGTCGAGGGGGGACAAAATGATGAAGAAGCCCCTTCTTTCCTTTAACAAATAAAAAAGAATTATGTGTGTGTATAAAATTAATTTTCCATTATATATAATTTAAACAATTATATGTATATATTTTTTAATAAAAAAGAAAACTATATGTTATAACGAGGAAGTTAATTGCCTAGACCAAAAAGCTAGATAGATTTACTAAAATACATCATTTATAGTATGATATCATATGTTTAGATCCACTTTCACATCATTTTCCACTATTATACGTTAATGAACCAGTTTTCCTAAAGTGATTTCCATTTCATAAAATCATAAAACACTTTTATGACTTTTTCCTCTTAAAACTATGGAGAAAAGAAAAATAAAATTAAAGAAAATAGAAAACCCTAAAAGTATTGGTTAAAATTGATATGGTCAAATAATAATATTTTATTATCAAGACCATATAAAAAATAATCACTATTTTCCTTATAAATTCAAGTGGTCGCCTCCATTTTTCATATCCATCCATAATGATTGCAAAATTTGGCTACAATTTTTGGCCACATTCACCATGGCTTTGAGTCACAAAGGAGAGGAGTCAAGCCAAGCCATACACTAAAGAAACAACAAGGACCCTCCCACGGAGGGGGCAAGGAGACCATTTTGTTGAAGGATCTGAATAGTGTTGTAAAAGATTTATATTGGGTAAGATCTCAATGATGTAAAATATTTATATTTTGTAATGGAATACTTAATCATTCTTTGGTAGATTTGTTGTAATTTCTTTTTATTTAGCTACAGTTATTTCTTTCCACATGAATAACATAAGCATGAAGATAATATTTCCATTTAAAGATAGGATTTCTAGATTTGTTTCTATCATTTTTTTGTGATCTAGATGAGACCAATAGATTTGCATATGTGTTAAGACTTAGGGTTTCTAGCTTATTTTCTATTTTTCTCTGTGATCTAGATACAACCACTAGATTTGTAGATCTAGTAGTATTTGTTGCAAAATTTACACAACACTATATAATAAAAGGAGTGGGCTAACTCAGAAGCAATCTTCCCTCAAGATTTCTTCTTTTCAGGAAAAAAAACTGGCTTGAATCCTTAGAGAGAAGTCTGAGTTTAACATGAATCAAAGTTTCATGCATTTCAGAACCTTACCCAAAGTTTTCTGGCAACCTTAATACTTACAATAAAGATAATAAAGGAAAAAAAATTGCTCCCAAATTAATCCACTCCTATAATAAAATAGGAAATAAAATCAATAAAAATAAAAATGGAAAATCAAATCAAATAATTATGAGTTGGGTAGGCAAACTGTGGCCAATGTACCTCCCGATGACTCAAGGGCAAATGAAAATAAAAAAAAGTGGATCCAACCCTTATGTGGCTCACTCTTCTTTCCAAAATTTTGTGTTTCACTTAGGGTTTTGTGAGGAGGTCCGAGTGCTGCGACGGTTCCATCGCCTACCGCTGGAAGGACACAGAAACGGCTGCTAGGCCGACTCTTCCTATGCTCGGCTCCTTGCTTTCTACGGATGGCCGTGGTGGAGGAGAGCTCCTTTCTTTCTACGGATGGATGTGGTGGTGGAGAGACGAAGGCTAGCGACCTGGTGTGATCCCACGGTCTGCATCCAAAGGTGCGACCATTTTTTCGTTTTTCTTTTTTCTTCAATGCTGGTTGATGGGGTTCAACTACCTGGTATGAGGGTTCAGACCCGATGTTTGAGCAATAGCATGGACGTAGTAGACGAGTCAAGCTAAGCCATACATTAGCGAAACAACAAGAACCCTCCCAAGGAGGAGGCCAAGGACTGGTTGATGGGGTTCAACTACCTGGTATGAGGGTTCAGACGCGATGTTTGAGCAATAGCATGGAGGTAGTACACGAGTCAAGCAAAGCCATACATTAGCGAAACAACAAGAACCCTCTCAAGGAGGAGGCCAAGGATACCATTTTGTTGAAGTATTTGAATGTTGTTGTAAAAGATTTATATTGGGTAAGATCTGAATAGTGTTGTAAAGATTTATATTGGGTAAGATCTGAATAGTGTTGTAAAAGATTTATATTGGGTAATGGAATACTTAATCATTTTTTAGTAGATTTGTTGTTGTAATTTCTGTATATTTAGTTACAGTTATTTTTTTTCCATATGAATAACATAAGCATGAAGATAATATTTCCATTTAAAGTTAGAGTTTGTAGTTTTTGTTTTTATCATTTTTTTTTGTGATCTCAATAAAACCAATAGATTTGTATATCTGCTAAGACTTAGGGTTTCAAGCTTAGTTTTTATTATTTTTCTCTGATTTAGATACAACCACTAGATTTGTAGATTTATTGGTACTTGTTGCAAAATTTACACAACGCTATATAATAAAAGGGGGGTTAACTTGGGAGCAATCTTTCCTCCAGATTTCCACTTTTTCGGAAAAAAACGGGCTTGAATCATTTCAGGGTAATTTGAGTTTAGCATGGATCAAAGTTCCATGCATTTCAGAAGCTTACCCCATGGGTTTTGCCGCATTTTAAACCAATCCAAATGCTCAGAAAAGAATTCTGGATTGACCTGAAATTTAAAAGATGGCAACCAGAAAACCTGCTAAAAGATAACTATTGAAGAAATATTGCTCTGGAATTAACCCGCTCCTATAATAAAATATAAAAAAAATTCAATAAAAAAAACAAATGGAAAATCAAATCAAATAGTGATAGGTTGAGTAGGCAACATGTGGCCAATGTGCCTCCGGATAACTCCACTCCAGAGCAAATGAAAATCACAAAACGTGGATCCAACCCTTCTCCGGCTCACTCTTCTTTCCAAAATTTTGTGTTTTACTTAGGGTTTTGTGTGGAGGTCCGTGTGCTGCGATGGTTCCATCGCCTACCGCTTTAAGGGCACAGAAACGGCTGTTACGCCGACTCTTTCTCTGCTCTGCTCCTTGGTTTCTAAGGATGGCCGTGGTGGTGGAGATCTCCTTGCTTTCTACGGATGACTGTGCTGGTGGAGAGACGAAGGCTTAGCGACCTGGTGTGAGCCCACGGTCTGCATGCAACGGTACGGCCATTTTTTTGTTTTTGGGTTTTATTCAAGGCTGGTTGATGGGGGTTCAACTACCTCGTATTAGTGTTCAGACGCGATGTTTGAGCAATATCATGGAGGTAGCAGAGGGTGACCGAGGTTAATTTTCTTGCATGGTCGGGTTGGGGTGACGTGTCGGTTGCCTCGCCGCCTTTCTTTGGGCGCTTGCCATGCTTTTCCAGGTGATCCAAAGATCCTTTTATTAGTTATAGCTATATCTAGGCAGGGAAAAGTTGCATAGTATGTATGGTCTACTTGGATGCATTTATTGTTTGTAAAACATGCCATTGAAGTTGTTAGATAGATCTTCCATTCGATTATGTAAGCTTCCATTCGATTGTGTATTTCATTGAGTGTACAGTCTATCTTGTCTGTTTTCATAGATATTGTTTTCATAGGTATTATTCAGAATTGTCATGTTTTTCTAATAGAATTGGGTTTACACTGGAGACTTAGATGCCTAGCGCGGAAGTTTACTGTCCATTACCTGGAGCTGAAAGTGCAGTTCACTAGTCGAGAAATTTGTTTCCGTAGCTTCTCCTTCGGTCTCCACCATTGGCCGAGGTTACCAACTTCTCATAAGCCTTCTCAAATTCTGGAGTATTGCACAGCCTAGTTTACTGTCCATTACCAGATGCTGAAAGTGGAGTTCACTAGTGGACGAATTTGTTTCCGTAGCAAGTTACCGACTTCTCATAAGCCTTCTCAAATTCCGGAGTATTGCACAGCCCATTCTCTTTATTTGCGTTCCGGAGTATTGCACAGTCCACTCTCCTTATCTGGGGAAGCTGTGTCCACTGAGCCTCCTATCTTCCATAAGCTTTGTAATAAATTCTGTGAACACTCTGATTCGAAGGTCTCCGTCCACGTCCGTCTTCTTTATCTTGAACATCCTCGAGAGAGCAGACCAGGCCCACGTTCGATTCTGCCAACAGAAGCTGATACTCTCATAGCACTCGGACCTGGAAAGCTCCTCGGACATGAGGAAATACTTGTTGCCTACTTTTAGTTGGTCATTTGCCGAAAGCGCTTGATTCGTCTGCCCGAACTAGTCAGAGTGGCAGACTAAATGATGAAAGAATTTCTATAAATGATTTTTAATATGAATGTTTTTTATTTCTTTTCTTACACATAATTTTGATGTAAGAGATATTAAAAATATATAAAATTATAGTACAAAACAAGATGTTTTAATTTTGATGTAAAAGTTAAAAATATATAAAACTATAATATAAAACTATAATAATATGATGTTAATAAACATATCATAACGAATGGTATTTTTCTAATGTAATTTTTTTTAATAATTTTTATTTTTATTTTTTAAATTACAAAATATAATATAATTATGCAAAAAGGTGTATACTCTCATGGCTAAGTATTGAAGATGATGGCATTTTCTTAGTCATCCTCCAAAATCAATGCGATAGATTTATTGTTTATAACTTCTTTGCATTTATGAAGGCATCCGTTAATATGTTTACTTTTTTACATTTACTTAATCACATTATAAATTTATTGTAAAAATACATAATTTCCATCTTCAAATGATTAAGGAGGATTAAAATATATGCAGACCATGTTTATATCATTAAAAAACACTCTTCATTCATGCCACTACCTCCACGGACGTTTAATATTCACCTGTCATTATCCAGAATGCACTCAAATCATACCATACATTTAGTGTGCATGGGGTAATTTCTGTCATGTTGTTTGTGTGCGCTCTGTGTTGGAGTCGGCTCAATCACGACTCTTGTTCTATATGGAACCCATGTCAAGCCGCTTCGTCTTGATATGCTCTCTATACCCAATTTCTTGTTGGGCTTCTTCCCATAGACTGAAGGCCTCCTCCATCATTGCATTATAGTATTCTTCTGGGTAAATCTCTTTGATGGTCCTTGGTTACCCATGAGAAGATCCTCTATGGTGCAGAAATTCATATTGGTCTAAGAGGAGAACAAATTTGGCTCTTTTTGCCAACTGCCTATTATGCTTGTGCCTACAACTACCACTTCATCCACTTCATACTCCCCTGAAGTCTCACCCATCTTGGTTGTTTGTGCTGCAGAAATCGGAGTTGTTCTGTATTCAGTTCAAAATGAATAGAGGTAGCTTGGCAATTGGAGATTGTATAATTTTATGTAAATGCGCGGATCCTTGGCAATTGCAAATTATATAATTTTATGTAAATGTGTGGATTCTCATTGGAATCGTTGTTTTCTTTGTCTATTTTGTTCATATTTTTGTCCCTCAGATCCTCTCCTATCCCATTTGGTGATTTCGTGAGTTTGATCATGATTGTCTTTTCTATGTAAATGCGTTGATCCTCAGTGGAATCATCGTTTTCTTTGTCGATTTTGTTCAGATTTTTGTGTGTGTTAATTTCTCTCATGTTGTTTATGTGCGCTCTGTCTTGGACTCTTCTTAGTCATGACCATGCAGAGGGTAAGAACTATTTTTTGATATTTTATTATGATAGGTTTACATGCATGGTAAATCTTCTCATCACTGCAAGTCTAACTGACAAGCAATCCACGTTGGGTACGTTCAAGGCCAGTATGGGAGCACAGTGTTAGTCCATCAGGTTCGATCTATTCTATTCAGGGCTAGTATGGTGAGCACAGTCTTCATCCATCAGGTTCTATCTATGTATTGTGATTGGATATTAATGCAGAGTGTAGTTAAAGGTGTTCATAACGTTGTTCGACAACTTCTGCAAGTTCTTTTTAATTAAGACTTATGCATGTTCTTTTTAATTAAGTGAGGTATGTGTTCATATCATTTTTAGGCAATTTCGGGAAGTTTTTTTTTAATTAAGTGAGGGATTTTTATTAGGCAGGTGAGCCCTCAATTAGTGTTTTTTTTAATTTAACTCGAGATTTTTACTAGGCTAGGAATTTTACTGGGCTGAGAGTTTTTACTATGTGGTGAGTGTTATTAGTGGCCGATACGTTTCACCGTTCCGAATCGGTTGTGCTAATGTAAATCATAACCAATAGTATTTTTAAATTTGATGTAATTTTTTTAATAATTTTTTATTTTATTTTCCAAATTACAAAATATAACATAATGTAAATTAACACATCATATATATATTAGTGTTTCTAAATTTGATTTAAAATTTTCTTTATAACTTTTAACATTTTATTAAATTGTAATATTTTATTGACTTTCCAAATCACAAGAATATCCAAATACTATTCTATTAATAAAATATAATTAGAAAATAACTTTCCAAATCACAAGAATATTCAAATACCATTACATTAATAAAATATAATTAGAAATTAATCTTTATGAATTTAACTTGGAATTTTCTTAAAACCTTTAAGATTATATTATATGGGATCCTTTGAATTTAAATTGGATCATTTTTTGGAATTGTGGTAGCAAAAAAGGCCTATCATAAGTTTGATCCCTAGTGATATTGATATTATTTGTATAGCGGAAATTGGTTTTTTATATCTACCAAGTCAGTCAAGAGGTGAGTGGCACCCTTGGAGCACGTGTTGCATCTTGAAGTGCACGTCACGCGAGAAAAATGGAAACAGGCAAGTGGCACCCTTGGAGCACATAGTGCATCCTGAAGGACACATCGTGTAAGGGAAACAGATTAGGGCGAGTGGCACCCTTGGAGCACCTAGTGCGTTCTGAAGGGCACGTCCTATTGTTGATGATATATGAATGAACCTAGACAGTCTTAGGATGATCATTGTGATAAGAATTTAAAAAGAAAAAATAAAAAAACTTTTTTCCTAATAGAATGTCGCCCATCACAAAAATTTAAGGTTTAAGTCTAAACTATGCTAGTGGTAGAATTTTATTTCTCTATAAAAATCATAATAATAATAAAAATAAAAACCACATAAATAATAATTATGATCTTCGCTAAATCTTGTAACATGAAGGGAGTAATTAATTGTAACATGAAGGGAGGGAATTAATTGTTTTATTACTTTGATAATTTAAAATATACTAATTAAATGAGAAAAGGGAAAAGGGGGTTAATTTACACACCTTCCTTTTCTATTTCTAAGTAAAAAGAGGAAAGAGGGAAAATCTAAAATATTAGGAAACTATGAAAAGAGGTAAATATAAAAAGGGAAAAAGGAGAACATAAGGGAAAAAGCAGAAAGTCAAACTTAGTAAAGAATCTACCATTTAAGAACATTCTCATTTAAACTGAACTAGCAATTTAATAATAGGGAAAGCCATTAAAACCTGTAAGAGAATTTGGGGACACCTAGGAGTGATTCTAGTAGTAACTCTATGTGGGTAAGGGAAATAAAGATAATTAATTAATTAAAGAAATTAAATTATGGAGGAATGTAGGGGATGGTGGACACTTGTATGGAGAATAATTTTTAGGAATTTATTTTTAAATCTTTAATTAAATGAGATTTTAGGAAAGAAAGGAAGTTCAAAACTCTATATAATGAAGGAAGGAGAAGAATGAAGGATCTCTTATGTTTGTGTAACATTACGTTGCAGAAATATCTACTTTACTGACTTAACTTCTGGAAGTTGGGATACCCAGCGTGGTGAGGAGTGGTATCTCGGCCTTGCAAGGCGATCTGGGAGCTAGTCAAAATCTTTGGATAGTGAGTGTGTGGCCCCTTTGCGGCTCAGAGGGCTAAGGGGGAAGAACAGTACCCCTAGGATTGGCTGGGAGGTATCGACGAAGTCTCGCCGGTTAGCACGTGGGAGCTGCAGAGAGCACATGCGATGTCCACTCCGAACATACAACGATACACTTTCTTCGTTTTGTATGGTAAATTTTTTTAGAACTTATGCTTCAATCTGCATTTTTACTTGGGTAAGTGAACTGATTGTCTAGATGGTTTTCTAAAATATTCTTAGCCTAGATCGATGATAGATTGACTCCCATGACTTCTTTTCCCTGCACGTATTGACCTTCTTGCTGTGTTGATTGTGACCTTCATGGTTGTTTATCCTTTGTCCCTAGCTCACTAGTCCTCGCCTCAGCAATTGGTCAGGAACCTGATCTACGGTCATTGCCTGAGCATTAAAAGACCTGTGGATCTCAACGCCATTCTTTTCTTTGTGAGGATGATGAAGCGATGGACGAACCTATCAGTCATCTACCCTTGTTGTTGTCCTTGCTTGATTGTTTGACTTACGCCTTCAAGTACGACCTCTGCATAAGGATTATCTTGCTTCCTTGTTGTTATTTTTCTGCGCCTTGACTGATAGAATCCCTACAATCCCTTCAATTATTTATCTTACTGTTCTCATCATTTTTATATTGGTATCCTCGGATGAAAAAATTATTTAACTTCAATCTGCGTTTTTTATGTTGGCATCCTAAAAATGGAAAAAACAATTCAATTTCTAAGTATGCATTATTATTTTTGGTACACCAGAATTGGATAAACAAATTGCATTATTCTCTACCTGCATTTTACTTTTGTGCTTAAATTTAATTGAGAATGATTCTAGCCTGCGTTTGTCCTCTTGTGATAGCCCACTTCACCCTGTTTTATTACACCACTTTTGGTTATGGAGTTCTATGGTTTAGAATGAATGTACTTGTGATGTAGTGGATGATTAGCGATATTGTTCTTTTTATGCATTTGATTAGCGACTCACACCTTCAAAAGACAAGGCTTCAATAACTCTACGTTCTTTAGCGAATAACTTTGCATTTCATGGACTATTAAATATCGAGTTAGTTGCGGTGATTTTGTATTAATCGGGGGTGATTGTTGAATATTGGCGAATGGAATTTTAATGGAATTGTATAAAGTTATTAGTTAGTATAACAATGATCTTCTATTTCATTTTATAATCGAGATTTTATATGTTTGTTGGTTTAAAAGTCAACGAATCCCAATTTCTCTAACACAGTAATTCCTAGAAGGCGTTTCGATACAACTCAGTTGGAAAAACAATGAACTATGACTGATCTAACACCCAGTTCCTTCTAGCGATTTTCACCCTTTGCCTGCGTTTTAGTTATAGTTTGGCTTCGACAATTGCTCACTGTACATCTGTGTTTTAGCTATTAACAGTGACTGTCGGGGTAAATGTTTATTTTTCTCCTCAATTAAAATCATTGTCAAGTGATCTCACACTTACTGACTATCTTAAACAGTCTAGCATTCTTTCTTAATTTACCTAGACTGCGTATGGCCATTGTTCTTAATCTAATTATTTGACCGCGTGTCCGGGATAGCTCGCGCTGGGTAGTGTTCCTCCCCTTTTCTTTTTATTTTTGGTGTACCACCAATATTGTTCTACAGTCATTCTGTCATTGGCGAATTCTTTTCTTATGGTAAGTTAGAGATTAAGTATTCGGGTGAAGAGCTTGGTAGAATTTTTCATAGTTTATAGGACGATTGCTCCCAACGATTTATGGTAGTGTGTGAGCCATGTGCTGACTTAGTGAACAGCTTAGCTATAGCTCCTGTGGATAGCGAGATACCTACAGGAATTGAGAACTTCTTGGTGGCCATCAACCTTACTGACCGCATGTTATGGCGAAGCTAGATGGTAGAGATTGTGTGTAATGGCAGAAAAGATGTGTTTAAGGGACAACTTTATTTTAAGTCAGCTGGATTTAGTATTTACTTTAACCCCGAATTGATTTCCTGACGGACGAGGTCCTTACCTTGACAGTGTAGTAATTAACGTTTTTGCTTAGTTTAGTGTTGGTGTATTAATTAGCGTTTCTCATGACTAAAATAGCGTTTTCTTTACAATGTGTATTAATCATGTTTGACAGAGTTTTAATTTCTTCACTTGGATAAATTCCCATCTTACATCCACTTATGGTGATAGCGTTACCTTAGGGTAATCTTCTTGTTCTTTTATCTTAATCAATTTAAGGTTATTGCACAAGTACTTTAAAATTGTTCTCTCCTTGCTTCATCCTTCTAATTTATTACTACCTAAGATACGTGCGGGGTATCCACGATGCCTTGTATTTTCACCTTTTCAGTCGGTAAATTTCTGGGCTAGATGTTAAGGTCGTCTTTGCACCTTTATCCTTTAATGCTAATTTCAGTGGCCTTAGGTTGGCCTTAGGTTAACCTTATCTGTATCTCCTAAACCTTGTAAGTTGTCGTTTTAACCATATCCTAATTGATCCCTATCTAAAAGATATCGCCACCATCCTTTGTTGCTACTTTTCTTTTAAAAGAGTGTACATTGATAATTTTACTCGAGGTGTTGTTGGAAACGGTGACAACAACTCATCCGTGAATAGGATTCTAGATCCTATAAACCAGGATTGGTTGTAACCAATGCACCTAAGTTAAACTATGGATGAGATTACATTTAATAGTCAGTTTCTAATATACATTGCTATAAATTTGTATGCCCGTAGAGGCTGTGAGTGTGTTTGAGAGGAGTGAGATCTGTGTGTAATCTCCATTAGCTGAATAATAAGATAACCGATACCAATGCTTGGTGGACGTAGCCCAACATTTGGGTGAACCACGTAAATTGTTGTGTTTTGTGCTTGCATTTGTATTGATTGTCTTATGGTAATTTGTGTTTCCGCACTTGCAAATTGCAACAAGTGGTATCCGAGATGAGGAAGAGCTGAGGAGGACGCAGGCTGGAAGAAGCCACTGACTGAAGAGGCCGCGCTGCTGAATTTCGTGTTTTTTGGCATCAGCGCTTGGCAAAAACTTGCACAGGGCTCTGGCACTGGGCAATAGGTTTACGGACGCGTCGGCGTTGGAGACCAACTTTAAAGGGTGCGCTGCTTTTGATATATGCTGGGTTTTTCAAAGGGAGCGTTGTGAGGGGAGCCAGCACTCACCTTACCGGCTAAAGGGAGCGCCAGCCTCTCATACACTTAAGCGTTGATTCTAATTTTGGGGCAGCGCACCCCTATCTCCTCTTAGGAGCACTAAAATATTTAAGGAGCGCTCCCCCCCTTTATAAAACATTCATATGAAATTTGTTTTTTAAAAAGTAAAAGGTAGATGCGTATGAAGTTCTTCCATTTACTTTTTTGGAAAGATTCGTATGAATTTTGTTTTTAAAAGTAATACTTTTACATTTGGGAGTATTAAAAGTTTTATTATATTTGAAAATTTAAATATAATATTGAAAGGTGGAGGAATAAGGTGAATGTATGTAATTTTCTTTTGAAAATTACACAAGTTAATTTCTTCACATATTTTTAAAAGGGGCTTGGAAATTACAAATAGTGAACAGTGGTGTTTGTTTCTTTTTATGTTTCCTCTAATGAAAAAGATGAGTGCTAAGTTCGAAATTGAAAAGTTTAATGGCAAGAACAATTTCAAGATCTCGAAGGTTAAGATGCACGATCTGCTCGTGCAACAAGGCGTGGTGAAGGCACTTTTGGGAAAAGCAAAGCAACCCAAGTCCATAACAGACGAAGACTAGGATGAGATGGATGCGAGAGCACTGAGTGCCATACGCCTGTGCTTGGTCGACGATGTACTGTTCAATATTGTTACAGAGAAGACAACAGCTGGTTTGTGGTCAAAGCTGGAAATCTTGTACATGACGAAATCCTTGACAAACAGGGTCTTTCTGAAAAGACAATTGTATATCTTGAGCATGAAGGAAGGTACGGAAATTGTTGATCATCTAAAT
>SNQJ01S0005152.1:335814-357188 GCA_010110895.2 Picea sitchensis | reverse complement strand
TAATTGTCAGGGGTTTAGATAGTCCTTGATCTCCTAGCGCGTGGGATTTAGCTAGGGTGGAGGGCCCAGTCATGCTTTTGCGACATGATTATAGCCATGCTTAGCCTCGGGGGGTGGCATGACACATGATGAGGAGATCAATGTGCACCCTAAGGGTTAGAGGTGAAGGATAACTTGGTTGGGGTCTACGGCTTCTATTGTGGGTTGGGTAGACCTTGTAAGATCGTTGTTGCTGCTTGGGTTGAAACACATCCTTGTGTCAGTTGTGCACCTTTGAGGTTCTAGTTGTTTGGCCTTAGAGGTCATTGTGTCGGGACAGGGATGTATTCCCTTAGCTGGTAGTCGTGGTCTTGTCGGGATGGGCGGGAAGTCGTTCCTCCTTGATGTTTCACACATGTTTCACCCTGTTTCTCTTGTGCTAGTGTGAAAACTCTTAGTTTTCGGTCGCCTAATCGGTAGACGTGTGTTCGTCGTCCAGGTGCGGTTAACTGAGTAGTCATTGCCTTCTTTCCTAAAAGTAAGAAAATAAAATTTGCACCTTCTGCTTCACTTGTAGTTGTAATGAGAGGGTCGTTACAGATGGTTTTAGAGCGAGTTCAACACTGTGATTGTGTATCGCCAGGCTTTCCACTGTAGTAAACCCATGAGTATTAATCCTTACGTTAAGTAAAAACCTTAATGTGTCCTCATGGAGATCGCATTTAGAGGGCGCCCTGAGGGTCCACAACGTGCAATAGCTAGTACTGTTAGCTTCCTCCTAGATCTCAAGAGAGATGATTTCTAGTGTCAATGAGTGTCACGGGTGGTGGTGTTGTCGAATCGTAGTTGTAGACCAAGGCGTGTGCTTCACACTTCACGTTTACAACCTCCAGCATGAAGGTCCACATGGCCATCTTTCCACTGAAGGGGAGCGCTCTTTATGGCGGAAGATGCTCCTGCCCCTTTTCAACCTGGCCATCAGCGATGTGTCATGGGAACTATTCAAGGGATGGTTCTAGGAGAGGTATGGTTCTAGGGAATTCATTGAGCATCATCTCAATGAGTTTGATGCCTTGCAACAAGGTAGCCGCACGGTGTCTGAGTAGGAGACCCATTTTGGAGCTACTTCGATATGCTCTGCACCAAGTTACCCATAAACTTAAGGTCAAGAAGTTCGAGTTTGGCCTTATTGCTAGAATTTGACTTCTACTTCGGGTACCAATATTACCGGACTGAAGAAAGTGTGTTGGACATGTGGTGAGCCACACTACTAGTGCAACTGCTTGGTGGAGAGGACTAGAGTGTCCATATCAACCTGACCCACTACTATGAGAGATATGGGCAAGGCCCATCGAATTCATGCAGCAGTGAATAACCGCAAGGCAGAGCACTAGTTGACTATGCTTGAGAGGACAGGTACCGTCGTTGACCAGACCCTTAGTATTTTGATAGATCCTGGTGCTACCAAGAATTTCATTTCCGGTGCAATGCTAAAAATGATTAAGGTAAAGGTAGTCAAACATGATGAGTTTAGCTTTGTAGAGATGGCCTTGGGAGCCAAAAAAAAGGTTGGAGGAAAGGTTACGTGCTATATCCTTAACTTGTAAGAGTTTTTCACAAGGGCCAACCAGTACGTCATGATCTTAAGATCTTATGATGTCACAACTGGTATGGACTAGTTGGAATTGCATGAGGCGATACTCAACTATAAGACAAAATGGTTGATCTTGGTCGATGAGAAGGGACAGAGACGTGTGATTGTAGGATAGAACCAGGAAGTTTCCTTGAGGTTCATCTCTTCCTTACAACTATGGAAGAGCATGCACAAGGGGTGAAAGATTTATGCAATCCTTTCGTTAAATGAGAAGAGATTAGAGAAAGGTTTTGAACACCTTATGGTGGTGAGAAAGTTTGCGGACATATTTCTGGAGGAGTTACCTGGGATGCTTTCGAAAAGGGAATTGGAGTTTAATATAGACCTAAAACCAGGAACAAAACTCATAGCTATAAATCCTTATTGGATGTCAACCCCGGAGTTATAGGAGTTGAGAATGCAACTAAAGGAGTTGCTAGGCCTGGGACTGATACGTCCTAGTGCGTTACAGTGGGGTACACCTTTTATTTTCATATGAAATAAGGATGGGTTTTGGATGCTCTACATTGACTACAATCAATTGAACAAGGCCATGATCAAGAATCAATATCCATTGCCAATGATTGATGATCTGTTCAAACAAATGAAGGACGCGATGGTGTTCTCAAAGATTGATTTGCGATCAGGATACCACCAATTACGGATTAAGAAAGATGAAGTCCCTAAGACCGCCTTTAAGATGAGGTTTGGACATTACAAGTTTACTTTTTTACTATTTGGATTGACAAACATCCTAGGGGTATTTATGAGTTTGATGAACGAGGTGTTCCGCAAGTACTTGGAAAGGTTCATCCAAGTATTCATTGACGATATTTTGATCTACTCTTGGATGACGGAGGAGCATGACGACCACTTGCGCTTGGTACTACAGTGTCTACGAGAGCACAAACTATATAGGAAGTTGTCCAAATTCTCTTTTATCAATCAAAGATTCATTACTTAGGGCATGTCATCTCCAGCAAAGGCATCACCATGGATCCAGCCAAGGTCGAGGCTATTATGGAATGGCCTGTGCCGATGAATGTCCTCGAAGTGTGTAGCTTCATGGGTTTAGTAGGATACTATCGACGGTTCGTCGAGCGATTTTCGAAGATAGCAAATCCAATCACGGAGTTGCAGAAGTAGAATAAGAAGTTTGTTTGGACCAAGAAATATGCGGAAGCATTTCATAGGCTCAAAGAGTTGTTGACAACAACACGAATACTAAAGGTCCCTAACATGGACGTGAACTTCTTGGTCTGCACTGACACATCCAAGGAAGGATTAGGCGGATTCTTGATGAAAGATGGACACGTGATCTCTTACATATCGAGGAAACTGAGAAGGCATGAGGAGAACTATGCGATCCACGATTTGGAGTTGTTAGCCATCGTGTATGCCTTGAAGGTTTGGAGACGCTACCTTGTTGGATGAAAATTTGAACTAAATACTTACCACTGTGGACTACAACACATCTTTATGCAAAGCGACCTGAACATGCGACAACGGTGTTGGTCAGAATTGCTTAGTGAGTACGACTTCGAGATTACTTACATAAAAGGAACAATGAACCGAGTGGGAGATGCATTGAGTCGCAGACCACGCATCTTTTTGGTGCTGCCTCTTCAGACGAATCTACGTGAAAATATTCTAACTTTATAGCATGATGATGATTGGTACAAAGAGGTTGAGGGTGTTTTCGGACAAAACAAAATGATGGTACCATGATTTGAAGGATTTTAATTTGATAGCGATGGCTTATTAAGGTTTAGAAATCGAATCTACGTACCGTTGAATGATGAGTTGAGGATGTTGATCCTAAGCGAGGCTCATAGAGCAGTTTACATGGCTCACCTAGGAGTCATTAAGATGAGGGAAGACCTTAAACCCTTAATCTTCTAGAAGGGAATGAAGGCAGACATAGTCAACTATATGGCCATATGTCTAGAATGTTAGCAGGTAAAGGCTGAACATAGATACCCAACATGACTACTACAACCACACGCTATTCCAGAATTGAAATGGGAAGTTATTTCGATGGGATTTATTGTTGGATTTCAACTGATGGCAAGGATACATGACTCAGTTTTTGTAGTAGTAGACACTCTGACGAAGATTGATCACTTTATTCCTGTGCGTACGATGTATCAGGCACCTAACATAGATAGAGGTTTCATCAGTGAGATTGTGAGGCTGCATGGCATCTTAAGAGGATTATATTCGATCGAGGATCAGTGTTTACTGGATGATTTTGGATGAGTTCCCAAGAGGCCTTGGGAACCAGACTTAACTTTAGTATTGTGGATCACCCGGAGATGGACAAGCTAACCGAACGAATGAACTAGACCTTGGAGGACATGTTGTGCTTGTATGTAATGGACCAACAAAAGCATTGGGAGGAATTCTTACAACTGGTAGAATTTTTTTATAACAACAGTTACCAAAGCACCATTAAGAAGGTACCTTTCAAGTATCTTTACAGGTGACCGTGTCGGGTGCCTTTGAGTTGAGATCAGCTTGCGGATAGGGTCCAGGTGGGACTCTAAGTGATCCAAGAATTGGAAGATTGAATGAAAACTTTAAGACAAAGGATCAAGGAAGCCCAGGATTGGTAGAAGAGTTACGATGATGCATGTCATGTCGACCATAGTTACGTTGTGGTGATCAAGTCTTCTTTCGAGTTAAACTGCAAAAGAGTTCATTCAAGATTGGAAAGGGAGATAAACTCTCTCTTAGGTTCGTGGGACCTTTCGAGATTATGGAGAGAAATGGGCCCATGGCCTGTCGACTGGCCTTGATCGATTCTTGAGGTGTATGCATGATGTATTGCACGTCTCCGTTGAGACTTTATGATTAGTGATCCTGCACATGATTTGACTTGAGAACCTTGCGGGTGTCGGACGAGGGTGTGCTCATGGCTGAGTTGATCTGCATCTTGGATCATCGAATTCGATAGCTATGGTGTCGAACAATAGATCAGGTTAAGGTCTAGTGGAACAACTATATTACGCACTCAACGACCTGGAAGGACACATATGATATGCGCCAACAATTTCCATTTTTGTTTGATATATAGACTTATGATACTATGATACACTTATTCGACATTTTTACTATGAAACTTTGGGATGAAGTTTAGACCAAGAGGGGGTTCATATAAAATCCCGCTCTAGTGCACTGAGTGAACTTATTCTTAGAGGACACTTGCTTGCAAGTGATCCAGATTATTATGCTATTAAAACTTTTGATTTTGATTATGAGGCGTTATGGGTTGATGACATGTTGTTTTACTGCATTGACATAGATAGGTTCTATTGACTCATTTTTACTGAGTGTGCATGGTTTTGGACCTCGAGGATGCAGAGGGATCGATGGAACCCATTGGACTCTCGATCAACTCAGGGAGTGTACCATTGGAGTTTGATTGCATTACTGTGATATTAGTGCATCTGAATAGGTGATATGATATGGATATATTCTGACACGATTTGTTGATGATGCACGTTGACGAGATCTTGCCGACCAGACTCACATGTGGAGTAAAGGGGTCATGCACGATTACCAGAGATGTTGAGGAAGAGGTGTTGACAGTAGCCCTGCCACATCCTACTAGCACTCCCACTGTGGCTCATATTGTAGGTTAAGGTTTACCTAGTTCGAGAGGACCCACAATGCTATGAGGGAAGACTACAACAGTCGCTCACGATGATTCTAAGGGGTGTGCAATAAGGCAGGGGCATTATTTCTTAGAGGCCCTTAGTCTCCCACAAGTTCACCTACAGGAGTATTGACTCCATGGGTTTTTGATGTCTACCATTTCAGTCAAGAGGCAAGTGTAACCCTTGGAGAACATGGTGCATCTTAAAGGGCACGTTGCGTGAGAAAAATGGAAAGAGGTGAGTGGCACCCTTGGAGCACGTAGTGCATCCTGAAGGGCACGTCGTGCAAGGGAAACAAATTAGGATGAGTGGAACCCTTGGAGCACCTAGTGCGTCCTAAAGGGCACGTCGTGTTGTTGATGATAGATGAATGAACCTAGACAGACTTAGGATAATCATTGTGATAACAATTGAAAAAAAAAAAGAATTCCCTAATAGAATGTCGCCCATCACTAAAATTTAAGGTTTAAGTCTAAACTATGCTAGTGGTAAAATTTTATCTCTATAAAAAAAAAATAATAATAAAAATAAAAACCACATAAATAATAATTATGATCTTCGTTAAATCTTGTAACATCAAGGGAGTAAGAAATTAATTGTTTCAAAAAAAAATCTGTTGGATTAAAATTTAAAAAGGGAATTAATTGTTTTATTACTTTGATAATTTAAAATATACTAAATAAATAAGAAAAGGGAAAAGAGGTTAATTTCCACACCCTCCTTTTTGAGTTCTAAGTAAAAAGGGGAAATAGGTAAAATCTAAAATATTAGGAAACTAGGAAAATAGGTAAACATAAAAAGGGAAAAAGGGGGTCATAAGGGAAAAAGAGGAAAGTCAAACTTAGTAAAGAATATACCATTTAAGAGCTTTCTAATTTAAACTGAGTTAGCAATTTAATAATAGGGAAAGTCATTAAAACCTGTAAGAGAATTTGGGAACACCTAGAAGTGATTCTAGGAGTAACTCTAGGTGGGTAAGGGAAATAAAGATAATTAATTAATTAAAGAAATTAAATTATGGAGGAATGTAGGGGATGGGGGACAATTGTATGGAGAATAATTTTTAGGAATTTATTTTTAAAACATTAATTAAATGAGATTTTAGGAAAGAAAGGAAGTTTAATTAAATGAGATATAATGAAGGAAGGAGAAGGATGAAGGATCTTTTCTGTTTGCATAATGTTACACTGTAGATATATCTACTGGACTAACTTAACTTGTGAGCGCTGGGATACCTAGCTCGGTGAGGAGTGGTAGCTCGGCCTTGCAAGGCAAGATGGGAGCTAGTCGAAATCTCTAGATAGTGAGTGTGTGGCCCCTTTGCGGCTCTGGGGGCTAAGAGGGAATAAGAGTACCCCTAGCATTCGCTAGGAGGTACTGGTGAAGTCTCATTGGTCGACACACGGGAGTTGCAGGGAGAACGCATGACGTCCACTCTGAATATGCAATGGTATGCTTTCTTCGTTTTGTATGGTAAATTGTTTTAGAACTTATGCTTGAATCTACATTTTTACTTGGGTAAGTGAACTCATTATCTAGATGGTTTTCTGAAATATTCTTAGCCTAGCTCGATGATAGATTGACTCCCATGGCTTCTTTTCCCCACACGTCTTGACCTCCTTGTTGTGTTGATTATGTCCTTCATGGTTGTTTAGTATTCATCCTTAGCACACCAGTCCTTGTGTGAGCAGTCGGCCAGGAGCCTAATCTATGGTCGTCACCTTAGCGTTAAAAGACCTATGGATCACAATGCCCTTCTTTTCTATGCGAGGATGATGAAGTGATGGATGAACCTATCAACTTTATACCTCTCTTGTTGTCCTTGCCTGATCGTTTGACTCGCGCCTTCCAGTGCGACCTCTACGTATGGATTATCTTTCTTCCTTATTATTATTTTTTTGTGCCTTGACTGATAGAATCCCTGTGATCCCTTAGATGATTTATCCTAATGGACCCTGGCATTCTCTTACTGTTGTCAACATTTTTATATTGGTATCCTAGGATGAAAAAGTATTTAACTTCAATCTACGTTTTTTATGTTGGCATTCTGTAAATGGAAAAAATAATTCAATTTCTAAGTATGCGTTATTATTTTTGGTACACTGGAATTGGATAAAAAAATTGCGTTATATTCTACCTGTGTTTTACTTCCGCACTTAAATTTAATTGAGAGTGATTCTAGCCTGCTTTTTTGTTCTTGTGATAGCCCCCTTCACCCTGTTTTATTACACCGCTTTCGGTTATGGAGTTCTATGGTTTAGAATGAATGTCCTTGTGATGTAGTGGATGATTAGCGATATTGTTTTTTTTATGCGTTTGATTAGCGAGTCACACCTTAACAAGACAAGGTTTCAATAACTCTGTGTTCTTTAGTGAATAAATTTGCATTTCATGGATTATTAAATAGCCAGTTAGTTGCAGTGATTTTGTATTAATGGGGAGTGATATTGAATGTTGTCGAATGGAATTTTAATGGAATGGTATCAAGTTATTAGTTAGTATAACAACGATCGTCTATTTCATTTTATAATTGAGATTTTATATGTTTTCTGGTTTAAAGGTCAGCGAATCCCAATTTCTCTGACACAATAATTGCTAGAAGGCGTTTCGATACAACTCAGTTGGAAAAACAACGAACTGCGACTGATCTAACACCCCAGGTTCCTTTTAGCGATTTTCACACTTTGCCTACATTCTAGATAGAGTTTGGCTTCGATGGTTGCTCACTGTGCATCTGCGTTTTAGCTATTAACAGTGACTGACGGGGTAAATGTTTATTTTTCTCCTGGATTAAAATCATGGTCAAGCGATCTCACACTCATTGACTATCTTAAACAGTCTAGCGTTCTTTCTTAATTTACCTAGACTATGTATGACCATTGTTCTTAATCTAATTATTTGACCGCGTGTTTGGGAACGCTCGCGCTGGGTAGTGTTCCTCCGCTTTTATTTTCGTTTTTTGTGTACTACCGAGATTATTCTACAGTCATTATGTCATTGGCGAATTCTTTTCTTATGGTATGTCAGCGATTAAGTATCCGGGTTAGATGTTAAGGTCGTCTTTACACCTTTATCCTTTAGTGGTAATTTCAGTGGCCTTAGGTTAACCTCATCTGTATCTCCTAAGCCTTGTAAGTTGTCATTTTAAACGTATCCTAATTGATCCCTATCTAAAAGATATCGCCACCATCCTTTGTTGCTACTTTTCTTTTAAAAGAGTGTACATCGATAATTTTACTCGAGTTGTGTGAGTAGAATTGTGGTGCAAGGAACCTTGTTGTGTTGCTAGAACGTCTTAGTCGTCATGCTAACTTGTCATTCGATGCTAGGGTTAGTCGTCAGGGGTTTAGATAGTCCTTGATCTCCTAGCGCGTGGGACTTAGCTGGGGTGGAGGGCCTAGTCATGATTTTGCGCCATGATTATAGTTGTGCTTAGCCTCTAGGGGCGGCATGATACATGATGAGGAGATCAATGTGCACCCTAAGGGTTAGAGGCGAAGGATAACTTGGTCGGGGTCTGCGCTTTGAGTTGTGGGTTGGGTAGACCTTGTAAGATCATTCTTGACGGTTGGTTTGCAACGCCTCCTTGTGTCTGTTGCGCACCTTCAAGGTTCTAGTTGTCTTGCCTTAGAGGTCATTGTGTCAAGACATGGATATAGTCCCTTAGCTGGTAGTCGTGGTCTTATCGGGATGGGCGGGAAGTCGTTCCTCCTTGATGTTTCACCCTGTTGCTCTTGTGCTAGTGAGAAGAGTCTTAGTTGTCGATCGCCTGATTGGTGGGCATGTGTTTGTCATCTAGGTCCGGTTAAGTGAGTAGTCATTGCCTTCTTTCCTAGAAGCAAGAAAAAAAAAATTGCACCTTCTGCTTCACTTTTAATTGTAACGTGAGGGTCGTTACAACATTCAATGTTATATATGTACATATGTAGAATGTAGAATGTGGTGTAGAGCTGTAATATAGTTGTCCAACACTTTAGTTGTGAAACTTAGTTACTTGGTAATGTTTGACATTAGTGATGGAATGTATTTTATGATTGTTTAAGTGTGGTATTGATGTGCCTCCTAAGCACCTTTTTACATTGCTAATGTGATGGATGTTATTTAGATTTCTAGAGTTTCGATAAAAATTGATTTTTGAGGTGGATTATTTGTTATCATTGTGGTGGTTTCATCAATATTTTCAATGTTGTCATATAGTTGTAGAACTTTAGCTATGAAACTTGGTTACCTCTACCCTTCTTGAAATTAGTGATGACATTCTTTTGATGGTTGTTTTTGTGTGATCTTTATGTGCCTGCAATGCACTTGTTTATTCCTATTGATGTAACATATGATATTTGAAGTTTTGGACAAAATGGATTTTCAATCTTTTTTTTTTTTTTTTTTTTTTTTTNCCATCAAATCAAATTCAATTCCATTAGAATATGATAAAAAAATTAGCGACCATAATAAACAACCAATTTTTGTATATGTGTAAGGATATAGAATCAATTTATAATATTAAAATTGTGATAAACATTTGATTGATATATTATAAAAAACAATAAAAAAAAAAATGATTTTTAAGCAATATTTCTCATAATATTATAAAAAATGAATAACACAAATACTATGCTTTAATATAAGTTAAACCTTTACTTCATACTATGTTTTAATATTCAATACAAGTTTAAGCTCTTGAAGTTAAATCTTTACTCCATCACGCTAAATTTATGACAAATAATTTAAAACTCATAATCATGAGTTTTAATTATTAATATTTAATACATAATTTTAAACTTCTTTCTTTTAAAATGATTAATATTGTTTTAATTCTTAATATCAAATTAAAACTTCTAATAAATTTAACACAATTTTAATTTTTTTTAGGAAATGATCATTTTTTTTAATGTAAATTTTAAATTTTAATAAATTTAGGAATTTAATAAAAAAAATAACATTCTAAATTGAAATTTAATTGTTATTGTTATTTTTATGGGAACAAAAACATTTATATTTTAAAATGATAGATCAATAAATAACCAAAAAAAAATAAAATTAAAATGATACATGCTTAGTGACCATAGTAAATAATTATTTTGTTTAATATGTGTATGAAAATCCAATCAATTTATAATATTATATTTCTAATAGATGTTTGATTAAAAAACAAAACCATGATTTGAAGTCTTATTTCTCATAATACTATAAAAAAAAACGTGTAGCATGAAAAGATATGGACAACATCAACACTATGCTTTAATATTCAATTCAAGTTTATCTTTTGAAATTACACATTTACTCCATACTATGCTCTAATATTCCTTACAAGTTTAAGTCTTTAAATTTAAATCTTTACTCCATAACCCTAAATTTATAATAAATAATTTAAAACTCATAATCATAAGTTTTGATAATTCATATTTAATACATAATTGTAAACTTCTTTGTTTATGATGATTAAAAATATTTTTAATATCAATATTGAACTTCTAATAAATTGATCATATAATTGTATCATAGGACCACACCAATTATTTTTCATATTAAATATCAAACATTAATTAAAGTGACTCATAAAACTACGGTATTTCATCTATCAAAGTGCCAATCCATTGCTTCTCCCAAGGAATTAGGTGGGTTGGGTATAAAGAATATTTATTGGTTTCTAACAAAATCTTCTTGGAAGGGGATAAGTCGAAAATGTTTTTGGAGTTAAATTCTTAAAGGAAAATATTTAAAGGGTGTAGACTTGATTTCTTGGATAAGAAAATATGTTTTCAAGTATCTTACAACATCCAATTTCTGGAAAAACTTTATAAATTCTATACATCTCATAAATCATTGGTTAGCCTGGTAGATTTAAAACAGAAAACATGTCATGATTGGAAAGGATCCCTTATCCGATTCACTTATTCATAACCTCAATAAAAATGGTATTTATTTCTTAGCACAAGTAGCTGTACCTAATATAGCCTACAACTCTGAGCACTGGATAAATTCCAACCTTCGTTATGTCATTGGAATGCGGAAATTTTATTACAGGTTTAAAAAGCAACCGAATTACACTTAATCAATCAAGCGACCAACTGATGTGGTCATGGAACACGACAAGCGGAACTATCACAAAAAATTCATCTTATCAATGTATTACTATTACTTCACATTCTGGGGATCTCAAATGGTGGTATAATCCAATCTAGAAAATTAATATTCCAAGCAAATTCATATGCTTCATGTGGCTAAGTTTATTAGATAGGATTTGAACTGGTGAAAATTAAAATAAAAGGAGATGAATAGGCCTGGTGGTATGTTCATTATGCCTACAATATGATGAGACAACTGAACAACTATTAATCTACTGTGAAGTTAAAAAAATATTTGGAAATGAATCTTTAAAGCGTTAAATTTCTGTGAAGAATGGAGGAAGTCTACTATAGAAAAAAACCTTCTCCAATGGTTTTTAAAATATCTATATTTGAAATATAGAAACCTTTCCTCGTTAGTTGGGGAATTTGGAAATATAGAAATAACGTGCTATTTGAAAATTGGAAAAGAGATGATGACAAAATAGCATACTACTTGACATCGATGATTACAAAAACAAAGGTAAGGGTGAAAAAATGGATTTTTTACTAAATCCATTTTTTTTTATGAGATTCCAATTGGTTTTTTTGAGGGAGCAGCGGTTAATGACATTTGTGGAGTTGGCATCTTCATAAAAATGAATGATCATCATGTTTATAAAGCATACTTTACAAGAGGGAAGGGAAACAACATGATGGATGAATTCTTGGGACTGTGGGGCTTACTCTTTCTTGCCCAGAAAGTATCCTTAAGTAAATGGATGGGAGAAGGGGACTCCAAAGTTACTATTGATTGGATTAATGGAATCAATAATCTGAATCTGTTATATCTTCACAGTTGGAAATAGCAAATTAAAAGACTTAAGCTAGTTTTGATGGAATTCAGTTCATACACATCCACAGAGAATTCAATTCTAAAACTGACAATCTCTCGAGGAAATCCATAGACAGCTCATTGGGTTGGTTTTATTTTGAAGAATTCTACAAAGAGGATGTCATAAATACAAGAAACTTCAAGATTTTCTAAAGTAGTTATATGTTCAAGATATACTGTAGCCAAAAGAGAACAAAGGAAGATTACTTTTTTCATTGTATACTAATATGAATATATTTTGTAATTCTATGTGAGAGCTGTCAATAGAATCCATATAGTACTAGCACATTTTTCTATTTTTGGACAAAAACTAGATCAGGAGAATTTTTTGAAAATATCATGATCAAACAGATTCTTTTTTTTTTAAGTGGAAGTACACTTGATTCTAATAGAATAGCCGTGTAACTGCTTTTCTTGTGTGAAAAAGAAAAATTAAAGTGACTCATAAACCTATTTGAAATAATTCCAATAAAATACTACAAAATATTTTGAACCAAGTCCACAGGTGAAAAGTCTCACTTAAAGATACATAAAATCGTAACCAAAAAAATCTGAAAATCGTTATTAACGTTTCATCTGGTAAGTTTGTGTTGTACAATGAAAAAAATAGTGTGAATGAATATAAAAAAACCCAAACAAAAAGTATTGAAAATCAAAGTAGTCCTATATTTATTCCCCTCAAAGCCTGCCTTGCCTGAGATCTGCTCAGGCCCGTCGGTACTAGCCTGCGAGTATTAGCTCTGCTTATTTTCAGGAGCATCATAACTTCAACGAAGCGAAGGAAGAAATCATCTCCAGAAACTTTTCAGTGTGCTTACGGTTGTTGTTGTTAGGGATATTTCGATCAAGAGAGTGCTTCTTTCTCTTGCATTCAATAGGTGTTGCTTCGTTGTTGATCTTATTACTGTTTCTTCATTGTTGATCTTAGTAATGTAATAGTATTTGGATATTCTTGTGATTTGGAAAGACAATAAAATAAATTCTTCTATATTTGGATAAGAAGGTTTTATTTGATCATCGAAATGGTTATTTTCTTGTAATGGTCCATTTAAATGATCAAATAAGANCCAAATCACAAGAATATCCAAATACTATTACATTAATAAGATGAAAATCGAAGCATCAATGATTGAATGCAAAATCAAGAAGCACTCTCTTGATTTGAACCTCCTTAACAATAACAATTGTAAACACACTGAAAATATTTAACTTATTCCTTCACTTTGTTGAATTTATGATGCTCCTGAATCTAAGCAGAGCTCAAACCAGCGGGCCTGAGCAGAGCTCAGGGAGGGCAGGCTTTAAGGGGAATAAATATAGGACTACTTTGATTTTTAGTATCTTTTGTTTGGATTTTTTATATTCATTCACGCTATTTTTTTCATTATAGCACATGAACTTACCAGATGAAACGTTGGTCATGATTTTCAGATTTTTTTGGTTTCAATTTTATGTATCTTTAAGTGAGACTTTTCAATTTTCACCCGTGGATTTGGTTCACAATATTTTCTAATATTTTATTATAAGTATTTAAAATGGGTTTATGAGTGACTTTAATTTATTTTTTTCACAAACGAAAAACAGTTACACGGTTATTCTATTAGAATCAAGTGTACTTCCACTTAAAAAAAGGATTTGTTTGATGATGATATTTTCAAAAACTTCTCCTAATCTAGTTTTTGTTCAAAAACATAAAATTGTGCGAGTACTATATGGATTCTATTGACAACTGACACATACAATTAAAAAAAATATTCATATTAGTATACATTGAAAAAAGTAATCTTCCTTTGTCCTCTTTTGGCTACAATATATCTTGAACATATAACTACTTTAGAAAATCTTGACGTTTCTTGTATTTATGACTTCCTCTTTGTAGAATTATTCAAAATAAAACCAACCCAATGAGTTTTCCACAACTTTCTTGGAGAGTTTCTCAGTGAATTGAATTCTCTGTGGATGTGTATGAACATAATTCCATCAAAACTAGCTTTAAGTCTTTTAATTTTCTCTTTCCAACTTTGAAGATATAACATATTCAGATTATTGATTCCATTAATCCAATCAATAGTAACTTTCGAGTCCCCTACCGCCATCCATTTACTTAAGGATAGTTTCTAGACAAGAAAGAGTAAGCCCCACAGTCCCAAGAGTTCATCCTTCATGTTGTTTCCCTTCCCTCCTGTAAAGTTTGCTTTATAAACATGATGATCATTCATTTTTATGAAGATGCCAGCTCCACAAATGTCATTAATTGTTGCTCCATCAGAAAAAACAATTGGACTCATAAAAAAAAATTGGATTTAGTAAAAAAACCATTTTTTTACCCTTAACTTTGTTTTTGTAATAGTGGATGTCAGTAGTATGCTATTTTCTCATCATCTCTTTTACAATTTTCAAATAGCACTCTATTTCTACATTTCCAAATTCCCCAACTAACTAGGAAAGGGATGTATTTCAAATATGGATATTTCAAAAACCATTGGAGAAGGTTTTTTTCTATAGTATACTTCCTCCATTCTTCAGGGAAATTTAAAGATTTAAAGATTCCTTTTCAAATACGTTTTTTTAACTTCATAGTGGATTAATATATGTCGCAAAAAAAAGAAAAAAACAAGAGATGTCACAGTGGATTTTTCCTAATAGATGTCACAATGGATTTTTCCTAATAGATGTCACAGTGGATTTATCCTAAAGACCAAAACTTCAAATATCATATGTTACATCAATAGGAATAAACAAGTGCATTGGAGGCACATAAACATCACACTAAAACAACCATCAAAAGAATGTCATCACTAATTTCAAGAAGGGTAGAGATAACTAAGTTTCATAGCTAAAGTGCTACAACTATATGAAAACATTGAAAATCTTGATGAAACCACCACAATGATAATAAATAATCCACCTCGAAAATCAATTTTTATCGAAACTCTAGAAATCTAAATAGCACCCATCACATTAGCAAGGTAAAAAGGTTCTTAGGAGGCACATCAATACCACACTTAAACAATCATAAAATGAATTCCATCACTAATGTCAAACATGACCAAGTAACTAAGTTTCACAACTAAAGTGTTGGACAACTATATTACATCTCTACACCATATTCTACATTCTACATATGTACATGTATAACATTGAATGCTAACCATTATTTCTATTGTGTAGGTGCAAGATAACCATTAACCTAAAAAAACAAAGACAAAACCACTATCTACACCGATATTACATCAACATGTCTAATAAAAGTGCCAACGTTCATGTGAATGAACTAAAAACAACCATTAATGAAGTTGTGAAATGTCACATAATCATCCATTTTCATAATAAAGGAAGTGTGATCTAATGAGCACTATCATAATGATGATATTAAAAACCATAAATGTATGAAAAAAATCATATGCATGTACTAAGTCACATTATTACTCAATTGATCATATGCATGTTCTTACTCAGTTGCAAATGGCCAATTTTGGACTACCCCCTCACCGTCTACACTCTCAAATACCTGTACAAGTCTAAGGGTGTAGTTCCCATAGTCAATCTTGGATTACTAGCACTATTATGTTTTAAAAGGTCAACCTTGTACTCTGGATTGATCAGAATGCTAGTCTCTTAGGAATTGCGTAAGAAAGAGATTCCATGAGATCATTTTGCTGTGACTTCTCATTTCAAGTTGGATCTAGTATCAACTCCTCAATCATAGAAGGAAAGTCCTTTATCACCCACTAGTTCTACTAAATCATGAACTAGTAGGAATTGAAAGGGCATATCCCATGTTCAAGTTTCATAGGTCAGCAAGCAAGTCACACGAGATGGGAAGGAAGCTTGTCCTAATGAAACCAAATTACTACATTACCTTTCGACATTGTGAGAGCTCCACCTTGACCTGTATACTTATATCCACAAGAATCCAACACTCCTAATGAAATCAAATTTTATTTAATATCAGGTACATATATAACATCCATTAATTCCCTAACAATACCATCGAACATCTTGATTCTAATACTTTCAACCCCAACATTTTTACAGTGAATCCCATTTCCCATAAACACTACACTCTCATCAATAGATTGGTAAGAAATGAACCAATTTCTATGTGAGAAAATGTGGTGGGAGGCATCTAAATTTTACTATCATTCTTCTTGATAGTCAGGAGCATCGCACCTGAATATGGTGCTACACAATTGTCTCCTGGATTCAGGGGCATCCCACAATCTTATGCCAAAATTTGTTATGGATGAACTTGGGTTAGAAATCACAATGACTTATATTCTTTTGACTCCATAAAATTCAAGTGTCTTGGAGTCATCAAGGATATGGTGGTGACCATATTTGATTTTCCCATGAAGAGTATAGTTATGGATATCATAGTTGTTGATGTTCGCCCCAAGTTTGGCATTCTCTTGTGAAGATCCTGGATAAAAATACTTCGGGGAACCTTGCATATGGATCTCTCTTATGCTACTATTCTTATTTTTGGGGGAGAGAATAGAAGACTTTACAGGTAAGATCAATTGACTTACATCATTACTGATGAATCAAACCCCACAAATCACCCCGTTTTTTCTTTTGATACAGATATGGGATCTAGCATTTTGTAGCTCATTGATGCTCCTGAAGCCCCTCTAGAAATCGTAAAACAATCCATTAAATTTTATGAAGATCCTTTTCTAACCACTTATGTCTAGAAGATGTTCTTTGATGGAGACTTTTACAAGGAAGGTTCTAATGTTGGGGTGGTCTTTTTCTTACCAACTCAAGAAACTATATCTTTGTCATATCTTTGAGACTACTAATAATGTGGCAGAGTATGAGGTTCTTGTGTTGGGTTTGAGGGAAGCTAAAGACATGGGAATAGAAGAGATATTAGTATTTGGGGATGTTGAATTGATAATCCATCAGATTAAAAATCTTTATCAAAAAAATCACCCTATGCTTAGATCTTACAGAAATGAAGTGTGAGATTTGGTGGATAGTTTTTTCTTTGCTTTTAACATATCATTCATTCCTAGAGAAGAGAATATCATGGATGATTCTTTGGTTGTATCAGAAAGCAACTTCATAATTCCTATACCACCCAGGATCAAGTATGATGTATAAGTCAAGTATAGGCCTTCTATATTAGACAATGTAAAATATTGGAAGTGGTTCAAAGATGATTTAGAACTTAAAAAATTCCTTGAGATTGTTGATGAGTTTTCTGCATTACACATTGACCAGGATCATGATTAAGAAATTGCTCCTCATGCTGATGTTTTCCTCAATAAAATTTATAATCATCATATTATGCAGCTACCTAGCAATCATGTTCAAAACGGACTAGTTCCTTTGGAAATATTATTTGACGGGTATTATATGGAAGTGAAAGGGAAGGTTTCTATTCATGATGTTGATATAAATGAGTGCAATTTGGGCACTGAAAAGAATCTGAAACACGTCAAATTGTCAATAAGCCTATCATAAGAGAAGAGGGAAGAGTATACTAAGTTGTTGAAGCAATTTGTTGATGTATTTTATTGGACTTATGAACATCTCAGAACTTATGACACCAGCATTATAGAGCACAAAATTCCATTGATAGAAGACACCAAACCATTCAGGAAAAAGTTGAGGTAAATCAATCCTATGTTTCTACCTATCATGGAGAAAGAGATAAAAAATATTTTAGATGAAAAAATTATCATTCCTTTGAGGTATTCCAAATGGGTGGCCAATTTGGTCCTAGTAAGAAAAAATAATGGAGAAATCAGAGTTTGTGTTCATTTCCAAAATCTGAACAGATGCTCAAAAAACGATAATTATTGTTTACCCAAGATGGAGAAATATTATAGAAGGTGACAGGAGAAGTCAGGATGTCTATGGTTGATGGATTCTTCGGATACAATCAGGTCTCTTTTTTTCCAAAAGACAGGGAGAAGATGACCTTTACCACTCCTTGGGGTACATTTATGTACGCCAAGATGTCCTTTGGTTTAATGAACGCAGGGGAAACTTTTCAATGAGATATGGACATAGAATTTATTGGGAAGAAGGATAATTTTGTTGTTATCTATTTAGATGACATAACAATGTACTCTCAGTTTTATAAAGAACACTAAGATCACTTAAGAAAAGTTTTCTTGAAATCTAGAAAATATGGCCTCTCCTTGAATCTGAAAAAATCATGATTTCCCATGAAGGAAGGAAAATCATTGGGTCATAGTGTGTGAGATGAAGGGGTAATGATTTATTCCAGTAGGGTTTAATCTATGCAAACATTGTCACTTGCTAGATCCAAAAAAGAGGTTCAATCTTTTCTCAGAAAAATTGTTTTTTTGAGAAGATTTGTGTCAAATTTTGCTGAGTTGGTTAAGCATATCACAACCATGCTCAGGAAGGATAGTGAAATAAAGTGGATTTTTTATTCCCATGATTCTTCTGATGAGATAAGGAAATCCTTAACTAAATCCCTAGTTCTTGTCAGCCCTGACTACTCCAAGGAATTTCTTATTTTTTCATTTGCCTCTTTTGATACAATAGAAGCAACCTAATACCATTTTCAGCAAGGCATTGAGATATGATGAATTAAAATATAACATCATGGATAAGCAAGCCTATGCATTGGTTAAACATCTTAATTCCTTGAAAGTTTATGTCCTTCCTTCAAGAGTTATTTATTATGTCCCATAAACTTCTCTAAAAGAAATTCGTATTCAGCTCGATATAAACGGAAAAAGGAGCAATTGGATTTCTAAATTACATGAATTTGATTTAGATATTAAGCCTACCAAATTGGTTAAAGACCGGGGTTTAGCCAAGCTCCTCGATGAATCAAATTGCTCAGCACTCGGGGTGAATTTCATCCAATCATGTTCAAAAAATCAGAACTTTGAAATAACTGATAGAAGTTCTTAAATCATCTCTACATTAGCAAATTGCAGCAGGTACAAGGACATTATACTTTTTCTGCAAACTTTACAGCCTCCAAGTGGTATGCAAAAGAACAAGGTACGAGCCTTAAAAGTCAAATCAATAAAATATTGCCTTGTTGATCAAGTTTTGTATTAGAAGGATCCACTATGAGTGATTTTGAGATGCCTAGACCCCCAAGAGGACCAAAAGATTATGTCTGATTTCCACAATAGTTTATGTGGGGGGCATCATTATTGGAGAACCACAACATACAAGATCCTTAGGGATTGGTACTTCTGGCCCAGTTTGTTCATTGATGTTTTTGCTAAGATCAGAGCCTGTGCTAAGTGTCATAAATTCTCCAGAAAGAAGCAGCTTAAGTCTTTGTCATTAAAGCCTATGGAAACTTCGCAACCCTTCCAGCAGTGGGGCTTGTATTTTATCAAGGAAATTCATCCCTCTTCCAGTGGTCAACATAGATGGATATTGACTGCTACATATTAATTTACTAAATGGACTAAAATTATTCCTACAACGAATGCTTCCAACAAAGTGATCATTTGTTTCCTTGAAAATATTATGGAAATGTTTGGGTGTCCTGACATAGTCATCACCGATAATGCTGCATCTTTCAATGTTGAACCATTGATTCAGTTCTGTGAATAGTTTGGGATCACTTTGATTCATTCTACCCCTTACTATCCTTAGGGAAACAGGCTTGCAAAATCCTCGAACAAAAGCATTATAAATATCATTAAAAAGATGTTAGAGGATAACAAAAAGGTATGGGACTCAAAACTCAAATTCTCTCTATGGGATGATAGAGTGATGGTAAAAAGGTCCTTTGGACTTTCCCCTTTCTAGCTGGTGTATGGAGTTGAAGCCATTTTTCCTTCTCAACTTGCCTTACCCGTGGAAAAATTCTTCCAATATTATCAAGGGGAACCTGATCATATGATCATAAGGATTTAGCAGCTGGTTAAAGTGCAACAAACCTAGGAGTAGTTTGTAGACAAAGCATATGACCATCAATTGAAGATCAAGCATGATTTCGACAAAAAAGTGAACAAAGAGGATTTTCAATTGGGCGATTTGGTGCTCAAGTGGGATCCATTGAGACAATACAAAGGCAATAACAGTAAATTTGAAGCTTTATGGATAGGTACTTTCAAAATCTTTGAGGTATTCTCTAATAACACTTTCAAGTTGCAGAATATGGATAATGAAGAGGTTTTTGGTGTCCCTGTCAATGGGAATTTCTAGAAAAAGTACTTTTCTTAAGCTTTGAGTGGCTCTTCATGTCATTGTAAATATCATTTTCTTTTTATTTTTGTTTAAATAACTGACCCCATGGCCCTAGGATAAGTCCTAAATCTACTCATTCTTGGTCGCCCATAGGGGGCATGCCATCCCCTGTGGAGCCAATGTTATCTCACTAAATTCCCTTGGGTATTTTAGT
The DNA here is from genome assembly GCA_010110895.2 of Picea sitchensis. Classification (NCBI taxonomy): domain Eukaryota; kingdom Viridiplantae; phylum Streptophyta; class Pinopsida; order Pinales; family Pinaceae; genus Picea; species Picea sitchensis. The sequence continues at coordinate 336,619 of SNQJ01S0005152.1, read as the reverse complement.
TTTCTTTCATCCTTTTTTAAGCCTTGGATTTTAAATTTTTTAAAGTTTCATCCGTTTAAATTTTATGTTTGGTAGGACCCCTTAGATGATTAAAGTTTTGAGACATAGCTCTAGTTTGATCCTCAAATTGATTTTTGGTCTTAGAACCATTTTAGCTCATGAATTATTTTTTGGTCCCCTTCATGACTTGTCCCTAGGTCGATCCCTCCCATGACTAGATTGATGTGACACACCTTTCTCCTCACTCATGACCTTGTAGGCATGCCTCATTGTGCGTTCTTACCTGTCCAATCATTTTTTGAACTGGAGCACTGCCCAGTCATCAGAAAATTCAGTATCGCCTTTCTCATTCATCATACTTCCACCATGAGTCATGATTTCCATGAATGATGTCATGTTCCTTGTTTTCAGTGCCAGGAGTTGGTTAAAGATGCCTTCAATATATTGCATTTACGAGCCCTAGTAACGATTTATAATTTTGAAAAACTCAACAGTGATGTGCTATGCAAATTCACAAGTTCTGATCAGGTGACAACAATGCAACCATATTTGTGGTTAGGGTAGATTCAAGGGCCAAAGTTTTCACAATTTCATCCTGAGATTTCGTTCAAGATTTGTTTGGCTTCAAAACGTCATACAAATATCACTCATTACCATACATTTTTCACCTATGCTTCAATTATATCACTCATTATTCACCACCATGTCACTTCATTTTCCCTATTGTTCACCATTAATGGGTCTCATTTATATTTTCCAAATATTATTTATTTTTAAGCATTTTTAAGAGAAATTCTTGATTAAA
>SNQJ01S0005152.1:309210-328843 GCA_010110895.2 Picea sitchensis | reverse complement strand
AATAAAAGTTATCAAAAGATGTGCAAAGTTAAAAAGGAAGTCCATGATTGAAAGATGGTTGTTATACAAGAACCAAACATCTTGTAAAAGGAAGATCATCTAAGAATCAAATCAAATAAGTCATTGTAGTAGCTCGCATGAGGACATGCAAGAGCTTCAGTTGGGGAGTATGTTTGGGCTTCAAAACGTCATACAAATATCTCTCATTACAATACATTTTTCACCTATGCTTCCATTATATCACTCATTATTCACCACCATGTCACTTCATTTTCCCTATTGTTCACCATTAATGGGTCTCATTTATATTTTCCAAATATTATTTATTTTTAAGCATTTTTAAGAGAAATTCTTGATTAAATATTAGAAAATAATATATTTTACTTTATATATGGAAAATGGATTGTTTTTGTGACATGTGTAGGTTCCAAGGAAGCTTCCAAGACACCTTTAGGTGGCCTTGAATGATCAAATTCGAATTTGATAAGATAAGAGATCATGATCTCATGGAGAAGATCAAGGACAAAAGAGGGTTATGTGTCTAGATGGTTGAGATATGTATGGAACTAAACAGACATTAGTGGATGATCATTATGAGTTTTTTACTCATCCCATTGTATAAATAGGAGTACAATCTCCTCCATTTGTAATATTAAGAAGCTGGTAATCTTGGAATTAGAGAGAGTTGTAATCTTAGAGTTTGTTTGTAATGGAGATTTTGAAATAAAGATTCATACTTCGATTTTGCTTCTACATCTGAGTCTGCTTTGAAGTGGTGTGTTTATGGAGTTATGGAGGGCCCCCATGGCCTCACTTGCATGATGATTTTATTATTTTAAGTATAGCTTAATTTATGTTTTTGTTTGATTTCAAGTATGCTTGATTTGAACGAGAATTTGTGAGTTGAGTCCTTGTAAGGGGACTGGAGTTTCCAACGAATATTAGGAATTTGATAACAGATTTTAGTGTGTGTAAGAGATTCTGTGAGTTGAGTCCTTATAAGGGGATTATAATCTCAAGCAAACATAAGCACTCTATTTTTAGTAGGTAGATTTGTTTAAATTGCAGAGGTGTTTAAGTGAGAAGGAACCAAAGTACAATCTCTTGTAAAAGAGTATCGGCTCCTGCTACATCAAACCTTCGTGAGAAGGAACCAAAGTACAATCTCTTGTAAAAGAGTATTGGCTCTTGCTACATCAAACCCTTGTGAGAAGGAACCAAAGTACAATCTCTTGTAAAAGAGTATTGGCTCCTGCTACATCAAACCCTCGTGAGAAGGAACCAAAGTATAATCTCTTGTAAAAGAGTATTGGCTCCTACTACATCAAACACTCCTTTAGGTAGTTGAATCTTTCTAGATCTATATATTTTAGGTAGCGCTTCTAAGTTTAAATTCTCGGGTTGACATTAAATAAACTCTGATTGACATCATCAATTAGAAGTAAACAAGATTCCAATAGGTGTCTACTCCACAGGTATCCTGTGTTGCCTCCTCTACATATTAATTTTCACAAGAAATTTGTGCTCGGGTTTTGGTTTTCCGATCTTGCATAGTTGTAAGGGACTCGTCTTTGCATGATAGCCTTGTATTATATCTTGTTCATACGTGTAAACTTTATTTCTTGTATCTAGGTTTGATTATTGTTGTCTTCCTTAGCCATCGAAATTGCAAGCTCTTAAATAGCCTATCGTCTGTGTATGCGTTGCGCTACCCAGAGGCATTACTTAAACACTCTCTGCCTCCCCTACTTCCTTTCATCTTGAAGTTAAGAATTTTTACTCAATTGTAAAGGGCCAATTTTGGATTACCCCCTGACCATCTATAGTCTTAAATACCTATACAAGTCTAAGGGTGTATTTTCCACAGTAAAACTTGGCTTACTAGCACCAGTCTATTTTAAAAGGTCAACCTTGTACATTTGAAGCACAATTTAAAGCCTTCTTCGTTATTACTATCCCATAATCCTTTAAAGGCTCTCATTCTAAGCCATGGAGACTCCTTAATCAAGGAATACACACAAATGTGGCAAGGTGGTTACGATAGAACCTATGGACATGCATCTTTTTGATACAGAGCCCATGGAAAGAGAGGTCTTTCAAACGCTGGGGTGTTTCTCTTTCTGCCAGAATATGCAGAGAGGCCATTCAGAGTTAGCCAGACAATTTGCATTACATTTTGATGGTAGGAAAACCAAGTTTGGGGATTTGGAATTTGAGGTGAATGAAGCCTCTATATCTGCTGCAACAAGAATCCCCATTTCAGGTGAAAAGTGGTTCAAAGCCATGGATTTGAGTTCAGACTATGCTCAAGATCTCTTTAAAGCTAAATATCAAGCCAATGATTTTTCTAAAAGTATTCCAAGGAGTCAATTGATTGAACAATTTAATAGAATATTGAAGATCACAGAGAGATATTTTACATGTGAAGGGAGATTTAACACATTGTACCAGTACCATATAAGGCTTTTGCTAAATTTTACTTGTAAGGTTGAGACAAATATTCCCTCTTACCTATTAAGGCACATAGGTAAGATATCAGACATGATTCAAGCCAAATCGAAGCATGTTGAGTCTAGTATTTTCCACTCCGGATTGATCATAATGCTAGTCTCTAAGGAATTGGGTAAGAAGAGATTGCATGGGAGCACTTTTCTATTGCTTCTCATTTCAGGTTGGATCTAGTATTAACTCTTCAATCACAAAAGTTAAGTCCTTTATCACCCACCAGTTCTACTAAAGCAGGAACCAGTAAGAAGAGAAAGTTCAGAGCCCCTGTTCAAGTTTTACAGGTCAACAACAGGTCACATGAGCTTAGGAGGAAGCTTGTCCTTCCCCACAAGGATATATTTCACCACCTCCCCCACCAGGGTTAGAAGAGGTTCCTTCTTCTATCGAAGCTACATCCAAGAAAGGGAAGAAGCTACTCTTCTCCTCTTCTCCTCCAACAGTCAAAATCAAGGGTAAAAGACATTTCACAAGGTCATCAATTCCTAAGGAGGTTTTAAAAGAGCAGTCTTTATCATAAACCCCTATTCAAAAGAAGAAGGGTAAAGGCATTGAAAATCTTAAGGAAGAGAAACAAGAAGGCCTTGTACAGATAACTTGGGAGGAATATTCCCTCCCGATTTCCACTTTTCAGAAAAAAAAAATGGGCTTGAATCCTTTCAGGGTAGTCTAAGTTTAGCATTGATCAAAGTTCCATGCATTTCATAACCTTAGCCCAGGGGTTTTTCCCCATTTTAAACCAACCGAGATGCTCAAAAAAGAGAAATGGATTGGCTTGAAATTTAAAAGCTGGAAGCTCGAGGGCCTGGCAGAAAGGTAACTAGAGAGGGAAGATTACTCCCGAATTAGAATCAATTATATATATATATATATATATTGAAAAATCAAATCAAATAATTATTGGTTGGGTAGGCAACCTATGGCCAATGTGCCTCCCGATGACTCCAGGGAAAATGAAAATCACAAAAGATGGATCCAACCCTTTTATGGCTCACTCCTCTTTCCAAAATTTTGTTTTTCACTTAGGGTTTTGATATATAAAATATGAGAGGAGGCAGGGTGTTGCCTATTATGATGGAAAAAATAATTATCTCTTGATTGTAACGAACCTCCTCGTTACACCGACAAACCTCTTAGAACAAGTGCAATTTTTTTATTTTTAAGGTGTGTGTGTGCGTGTACAAGGGAAATAAATATATTTGACTCTGTGTCACCACCTGACGAAGAACAAGGCGCAACCACAACAAACACAACAAGACGACTTAAGACACACAACAAATAACTGCATTCATTTAATAACGATCAATCAACAATAAGTAAGACTGACTACCCGCCCGTCCTACCTTGCAATGGTTAGAACCTCCAAGACACAAAAGAAATGCAGAAGCCCAGGTTCCCATCGATTTTAACCATTTAAGGTCTCAGTGATGGCGACTGTTCTGAGGAACATGGAGGTGTCTACATCCTGCCCGACACAAGCAGACCAAGCCATTAAAGATTACAACCAAGCACACCAATAATTAAGTTCGACAATAATTAAAAGCACCACCACGTCCTCCACAAAAGAGGCAAGTCAAAAGTACTCTGACATCGACCCACCATTATTAAGACTCAATGACATTAATTACAGACCAATCATTCCATTTGATTTCATTAACCGATGAGTAAATTTAGCATAAGGTAAATCTAATTAATCTCAATCCTCCATTTATTAAGTCATAAAATCTTATTGTACTTAGTTCAAGGACAATATAATTGTAAGCTATCACTAACAGTAAAAATGGTAATAGCATTTCCATGAAATGATGCCCATAATACCTTTTTATCACAATGACTTGTAAAACTCTCAATCGGCTTGCATTTTAGGTGTTAACCACATAATTAATTGCGATATCATTACCCAAATGATGACTAACATTTACTTTGCCATGGATATTAGCATTTCATAAGACATTACATCACATTACCTTAACATTTCATTTCAGTATATTACATCAGATTACTTTAACAATTCCTTACATTACAATTCATTACATTCATCATATTATAGTTCCTTATCATAACATTACCTTACATTCCTTACAATAACATTCCATTACTTATTACATTATATTAACATATCGTTATATCACATTACATTTCATTATATTCAATATAATATATAATGTCAAGACTTTATGGAAAGAAAAACATAACTATTCCAATCTAATAATATAAAACCAAGACAGTTGTAATGTAACTCCCAATCCCCTTTTTGATCTGTTCTTAAATCAACGGTAACCAAGGTGATATATTAATTTATGTTACCCTTACATTTATAAATCTTTCCACCATAATTAAATAACCTCAATGAAAAAATTTATCGTCTAGCAATCAAATACCAGCTACCTGGTCTATTCAGCATTCTAATAAGATATGTTTTTTTTCGGCGCTACCTATCAGTCTTTCAAATATAAAAATATATAAATAAAATCAAGTGTTATTGTTTTAACAATCCTTTATCGAGTGCTAACAATCTGCGTTAGCCATTTAGAAGGTATAAATAAAAGCTAACCACCTAGGATCTAGCTCGAATAAACAACAGTCTCTTAGTATTTATTTACCCACGTCGTCTAACAATTTCCTTAACGTTTAAGTTGAACCTGTTCACTCTGACACCTGCTATCCAATGAAGTGTCTCCCTAAGAATTTATAAGTAAAACATTAACCGGGGTATCCGAGGAAAATCACCCCACCAATAACTGTCAGGGCAATGATTTATTCAAGGAGAAAGTTAAGGGTGCTATCAAGGGTTAATAACTTGCATGCCAGCCTTGAATTCGTGACAGTCAGATCATGGTTGCAAATATGGCAAGTTCATCTTTGGCGGACTCAGGGTAATAACAAGTAAGGGATCTGTGACAGCAAGGAAGTTCAGTCATCCGAGAAAACACACACTCAGTTAGGGAGGAGGAATGTTCCGAGGAGTTAAAATTTGAGGGGTTGCATCTCCAGGCAAGGCAGAGTTATTTTCTAAAGAAAAAGAGAGGTCTGGTTGCTAGGATTGGGAATAGAAAGCTCAAGGGCGAAGGAGGATGGATAGTCTATAAAATAAAAAACAAAATTCCCGAACCTAAGCCAGCATGATCTCTATGCAGAAGAAATCGCCAATTAAGGGAAGGGCGCAAGGATGAAAGTTTAGCTGAAGACCACAGATAAACATACTCAAATTAATGATTAATCCCGTCCTTGGTGGTCAGGTATACAGTAAAACCCCCATGTCATGACCAAAATATATGGATACAGTGTCAGCTAAATTCAAAACCTTCACCCCGCTAGTGTAAATTATCTCACGCTCTGGTTGACTATTAGACATGTTTAAAAAATTTCTACAATAACCCACCACCTCCTTTCTGAAGATTCCTAAGGATAGACATGCTAAAAGTGAAAGGAAGATGTAACCATTCTGCAATTTTAGGAATTTACAACAACTTTTGAGATTGAAGGATTAAGTAAAACGCTCAATCGAGTGTTGGTTCTGGTCTTCTACACAGATAGAAAAAAACAATTTGAAAGCCAAGTCGTATGAACAATTATTTAACCGGAGGCAAATAAAAAAAAGGGTTGCAAGACTGTATCAGAATTCTCGTTTAGTAGCTCTTTGTGGCAAGGTTTGTAAACATACAATAATGTTTGAAGGGATAGGAAAGTAAACCTACGCTGCCTTTTGGAACAAGTTTAATAGTAAAACGTGGTAATATGTGAGATAAAGCAGCAAACTTTTAGCTCCAACTGGCCATGGGTATAACACTACCCTTATCCACACCTAAAAGTAACAGGATAGAAGGTTGTGCAACAATGAAATCGAAGTGCCAAACTATTCCCCCTTCCTTTATTTCAACTCTCAAATGGAGAGGAGAAGCCTACCGGGTAAAGGAAGGATGCTGAGCAGAAGGCCTTCGATTAATTTGAATGTAGAGCCAAAAATTTACTGAACATACGCATAAAGAAAAGGGGTTTTACAACTCTGCCAATAACATCTTAGAAATTCGCTGAACTACCCTCCAAGAAAAAAAGCTTCCATTCAACACAGACCTCTACTTCCAGCTCGAATAAGTTTCATAATAAAACACACATAAACCACCAGCAATAAACAACTTCAATAAATTTCAGACGGAACTTTAATAAATCTATCTAATCTTTTTCAAATCAATAAGCAATCCAAGCATAAGTCCCAATCATTCTACTCTACAATTTATAATAGCATACCTTTGCCTCTTCGCCTACCTCGAATGACGTCCGCGCGTTCCATGCTGCTCTTGCTCGTTGACCATCGAGACCTCACTGGTACCTCCCAACCAATCGCTAGGGGTACTCTGCTTCCCCCTTATCCCTTGGAGCCGCAAAGGGGATACGCACTATCCAGATGGTACGTCTAGCTCCTAGCTCACCTCGCAAGGCCGAGCTACCACTCCTATCTGAGATCAGAAAATCCCAACTCCCCACAAGTAATCAGTCAAGTCACAATTCCAGCAGCGTAACGTTATGCTTACAGCCAATCCCAACTCAAGGGCATCTGACATGGTCACCCATAAAGAAACTCAAAGGGCACCATCTTAACGGTGCTCTCGTAACTGTTGTTGTAATCGAACTCTACTAGAGGCAAGAATTCCTGCAAACGCTTTTGTTGGTCCATCACGTACATGCGCAACATGTATTCCAAGGTTTGGTTCATTCATTCGGTCTGTCCGTCAGTCTCTGGGTGATACGCAATACTAAAGCTAAGTTGGGTTCCCAAGGCCTCTTGGAAACTTGTCCAAAATCGTCCAGTAAACACCGATCCTCGATCGGATATGATCGTCTTAGGCACGCCATGCAGCCTTACAATCTCACTGATGAAAACTCTCACTATGTCAGGTGCCTGATAAGTCATACGCACAGCAATAAAGTGAGAACTCTTCGTCAGAGTGTCTACTACTACGAAAATCGAGTCATGTCTCCTTGACGTCATTGGAAATCCAATAATAAAATCCATTGAAATGACCTCCCATTTCGATTCTGGAATGGCATGTGGTTGAAGTAATCCTGCTAGGTGTCTATGTTTAGCCTTTACCTGCTGACACTTTAGACATCTGGCCACATAGTTGAATATGTCAGCCTTAATTCCCTTCCTCAAGAATAAGGGTTTCAGGTCTGCCCTCATCTTTGTGACTCCCGGGTGAGCCATGTAAACTACTCTATGAGCCTCGCTCAGGATCAACATCCTCAACTCATCGTTTGGTGGTACATAAATACAACCTCTAAACCTCAATAACCCATTTCTATCAAATGAAAATCCCTCGTATCGTGGTACCATCATGGTGTTTTGTCCAATAAAACACTCGACCTCTTTGTACCAGTAATCATCACGCTCTAAGGTGAGAATCTTCTCATGTAGATTCATCTGAAGAGGCAACACCGAAAAGATGCATGGCCTTTGACTCAAAGCATTTGCCACTTGGTTCACTGTTCCCTTTATGTAAGTAATCTCAAAGTCGTACTCGCTAAGCAATTATGACCAACGTCGTTGTCGCACATTCAGGTCGCTTTGCATAAAAATGTGTTGTAGTCCACAATGATCAGTCTTTAATTCAAATTTTCATCCAACAAGGTAGTGTCTCCAAACCTTCAAGGCATATACAATGGCCAATAACTCCAAATCGTGCATCGCGTAGTTCTCTTCATGCCTTCTCAATTTCCTCGAAATGTAAGCAATCACTCTTCCAACTTGCATCAAGACTCCGCCTAAACCTTCCTTGGATGCGTCAGTGCATACCAAGAAGTCTGCATCCATGTCAGGGACTTTTAGTATCGGCGTTGTTGTCAACAACTCTTTAAGCCTCCGAAATGCTTCTGTTCATTTCTCGATCCAGACAAACCTCTTGCTTTTCTTCTGCAATTCCATGATCGCATTCGCTATCTTCGAAAATCCCTCGACAAATCGTCGATATTATCTTGCTAAACCCATAAATCTACGCACTTTTGTGACATTCATCGGCACAGGCCATTCCATAATAGCCTCAACCTTGGCTGGATCCATGGTGATACCTTCATCGGAGATGACATGCCCTAAGTAGTGAATCCTTGATTGATAAAAAGAGCATTTGGAAAATTTCCCATATAGTTTGTGCTCTCACAGACACTGTAGTACCAAGCGCAAGTGCTCGTCATGCTCCTCCATCGTCTGAGAGTAGATCAAAATATCATCAATGAATACTTGGACGAACTTGTCCAATTACTCACGGAACACCCCATTCATCAAACTCATAAATACCCTGGGGCATTTATTAGCCCAAATGGTAAAACTATAAACTTCTAATGTCCAAATCGCGTCTTAAAAGCGGTCTTATGGATGTCGTCCCCCTTGATCCATAACTGGTGATACCCTGATCACAAATCGATCTTGGAGAATATCGTCGCACCCTTCATTTGATCGAACAAATCATCAATTCTTGGTAAGGGATATTGATTCTTGATCGTAGCCTTGTTCAGTTGACGATAGTCAATGCAGAGCCTCCACAATCCATCTTTCTTCGAAATGAAAATAACAGGTGCACCCCACGGTGACACACTAGGATGTATCAGTCCTAGGTCCAACAACTCCTTCAGTTGCATTTTCAACTCTTGCAACTTTGGGGTCGACATCCGATAAGGCGTTCTTGCTATCGGTTCGGTCCCCGACTTCAGGTCTATGGTAAACTCCAATTCCCTTTCTCGCAGCATCCCAGGTAACTCATCTGGAAATGCATCCACAAACTCCTTGACCACTGGGAGGTGTTATAGACCTTTCACTACTCCCTTTTCATTTAGCGCAACGATAGCATAAAGCTTCCACCCCTTGTGCATACTCTTTTGTAACTGTAAGGAAGAGACGAACCTTAGGGAAACCCTCCGGCTCCATCCTATAATCACACGTCTCTATCCTTCATCATCAACTAAGCTCAACCGTTTCATCTTACAATTGAGTATAGCCTCATGTGATTCCAACCAATCCATACCAATCATGATGTCATAAGATCCTAAGATTGTAACGTACAAGTTGACCCTCATGAGAAACTCTCCTAGGTTAAGGGCACAGCCCATAACTTTTCCTCCAACCTTCTGTTTGGCTCCCAAAGCCATCTCTATGAAGCTAAACTCATCCTATTCGACTGCCTTTACCTTAATCCTTTTTAGCGTTGCACTAGAAATCAAACTCTCAGTAGCACCTAGGTCTCTCAAAATACTAAGGGTCTGGTCAGCGACAATACCTGTCAGCTCGAGCACAGTCAACTGGTACTTTTCCTAGCAGTTATTCACTGCTGCATGAATCCGATGGGCCTTGCTCATATCTCCCATTGTAGTGGGTCTGGCTGATCCAGAGACTCTGGTCCACTCCACAGGACAATCACATTGGTAGTGTGGCTCCCCACACATCCAACACCCCTTCTTTGGCCCAGTAGTCCTGGTACCTGAAGTAGAAGATGGCAGCTCACTAGCCTAGAACCCTGGTCTATTCTGCTGAACAAGCCTAAACTGTTGTTGCTGCGGGAGATGTTGTTTTTGATGTTGTGGTCCCCGATAAGGTGTTCGCTACTGAGACGGCGGTCGTCGAGGTGTGGTGAAAGTGGATCCCCTCTAGAAGCCACAACATCCTAGTGTATGTCTCGCTGGTGTCTGATGCTATGGTGTTCCATATGAACCCTGCCCTGCTGGTCTCGCTGGATTCCTCACATGACTCCCACTGATAAGCTCCTCCTCCACTATGAGGGCCTTCTGGATGGCATCGTGCAAGGTTTGAGGCATCAAAATCCTAACCTTTGCATGCAGGCTTCCATTAAGGCCAAACACGAACCAGTTGACCTTAAGTTTCTCTGTGTTAAGGTGCAAAGCATACCGGAGTAGCTCCATAAAATGTGCCTCATACTTGGGCACCTTACGACTTCCCTCTCATAATGCATTGAACTCATTGAGCTGACACTCAATGAATTCATATGAAAGGTATCTCTCCGATAACTGTTCCTTGAACAGTTCCCATGACACGTCTTCGATTACCATGTTAAGCTGTGGTAGGAGCGTCTTCCACCATAGAAGAGTGCTCCCCTTTAGTTGAAAGACCACCATGCGGAACTTCATGTTGGAGGTATAATCGCGAAGTGCGAAGCACATTGCCATGTTCTCCAACCATGACTCAGCGGCTGCATCAGCCAAGGCACCAAAGAACTCAGGAAATTTGACCTTCTCGAGTTCATGGTGAATGCTACCAGTAAAGGCTGATGCGCGGCAGAACCTTAGTGGGTGTCGACGCTCTGGCCTCATCTCTGTCCAAACGACTGATCAGTGCCTCGGACATGCGATGAAAAGATCTCATCATCCTAACAACATTGCCAACTGCTATTTGCACCTGTCCAAGAACTTGCTCATCTCCCCGAGGGTTAGACCCCTCAGGCGTGGATGCTACTGGAGGCGTTGCGCCCCCTCCCCTAGCACCCCGTCGTCTGCCTCCGGAGCATCCTCTAACCATGATTACCTGCACGAACACAATCAACTCAATCAATAACATTATAATCAAATCAAATCATGTCAACAAAACATGTAGCGAATCCCAAGTCGTGGGTCGAACCCGCTCTGATACCATATGTAACGAACCTCCTCATTACGCCGAAGAATCAAATCAAATAATTATGGGTTGGGTAGGAAACCTATGGCCAATGTGCCTCCCGATGACTCTAGGGAAAATGAAAATCACAAAACATGGATCCAACCCTTTTATGGCTCACTTTTCTTTCCAAAATTCCGTTATTCACTTAGGGTTTTGATATATAACATATGAGAGGAGGCACGATGTTTCCTATTATGATGGAAAAAATAATTATCTCTTGATGTTATGAAAACTGCTTTCTAGTAGGAATGTTGTAGTTCACCCTCATGGATTCATGGTCAGCCTAGGGGGTGAATGGAGCAAGTAGAATTGGTTGTTTCATTCTAAGGTTGGGAGGAACATGGTTGTTCCATTGGTTGTTTCGATGAACTTGCTTTAAATGGCACACAAAATACATCTCTACAATGTTGGGTGAAATATTTCTATTAATTTACTTTCTAAACAGGAAATCGTTTTGATTTAAATGGCTGAAAGAGTATATCTAGCATAATGTTGTGTGAATTATTTCTATTCATTTACATTCTAAACAAGAAATTGTTTTGATTTAAATAGCTAAAAGAGTATATCTAGCGTAATGTTGTATGAATTATACATGTGAGAAAAACTATGGATGGATAGAAACAACTATAGGATAAACCCCTGCAAGTTTAACTTCATACTTCAAATAAACCGCCTGTACATATTAATTATGAATAGAATCAGAATTAGGTAGACATGCTCGAATTCTTCTAGATTAAAAAAAAAAACATTCTAATTCTACTTCGGACACAAGAAATCAATCGAAGAAATCGTTTATTGCATAATTTACCAAGGAAAATTTTAAAGGGTGCTCAAGAATTAAAAGTGATTATACATTCGCATATTACTATAAGGAATTTACACAAAACCATAAGAATAATATTATATATATATATATATATATATATAACATTTGTGCAGAAGATTTTATGTTCTATTTCGATATCTAATGTTTCATGTAATAAGAATCTCAACGATGATATGGGAAGGTAAGAACATCCATTCATTTTATGTCAAATTTTTTAGCTTGTCTAGTTCAAACTCTTACAGAACAAAGACCATTTTTCCTTGAGATGAGTAGCATATAAAACATAAAAACTCATTGAACTTAAAGAATATAAATTTTGTAAAACACCATTTTTCCTTGAGATGAGTAGCATATAAAACATAAAAACTCATTGAACTTAAAGAATATAAATTTTGTAAAACACAGAAGTTTAAATACATATACACACGACCATATATTTAATATGCACGAACACATGATTCGGATATGAACACAGTCGACTTGAAGAAACATCGATATAATTTATGTAACGTATTTTTATATTATTAAATATAAAGTCGTGAGTGACACATGGAAATGAGTAGTCACAGTTCTATTTTCCATTTTCATTATTATAGAAAGAAGAAATTGGTAATTTAAATAGTTTAAACAAGTCCTAGAGTCGAATCGATACTTAGGGGAAAAAGTCTTCATCCCTACAAGTGTTGAATACACAAACAATCTGCTATTTCAGGGTCTGGTATAAAATACCACGATGACTGTATTCTAGGATAAGCTCTTTTCTTTTGACAAAACCTGGATGGGAATTGTTCAAGAAGATGCAGTGATAAGCAACCCTAATACCTTTAGCAGCATCATCTTCCTCGAAAACTTGGGGCTTTGAACCTTGGGCATACCTGTAAGAAAGTTAAGGAAGGTTAATTAGAAACAGATTAAAGTGAATAAAAATTCAATACCGAAATCTAGAGTAATTATTAGGGTAAATGATTTGAAAGAAATCAACCTGGATAAGTGCACAAACGAAACTTATCTATGATTGGAGGTCTGTCATCCTAACTGCGCCATTGTCAAAGTCATACAATGACCAAAGGGGAAAATGGGACCAAGGTTGGTCTGATGGGTACCCTCGCAGCAAACGGGGATCCCATCATTAGATCTAGGTAACGAATTCTTTAAACATGAATGACAGTTTTAAAACAACAAAAATTATTATTTCAACCCAAAGTTTATTCAAGAATGCACAAGGTCCATAACTTTCATAGGAAGACAATCACAAATGTCGCCATGAGAACCGTATTTTACAACCTTGAGAATATAGAAATCTCAGGTCCCAGACCAAAGGTAAAAAAAGTACATAATGAAATAACCTTGTATTTCAACAGAGAACAAATGAAAGTAACTTAAGGGTTTATGAAGTTCTGGACCATGTTTCGAACAGAGATTAAACAAAAGTAATATAAGAGTTATGAATTTTTGGACAATGTTCCTAACAACAAAAGTAATATAAGAGTTATGATGTTGTGGACAGTGCTCCGAACATAAAATAAACAAGAGTAATGTAAGAGTTATGAATTTCTAGACAGTGGCTGAACATAAAACAAACAAAAGTAACATAAGGGATATGAAGTCCTGGACAGAGAGTAAACGAAATAAAATAATACTTATGAAATTCTGGACATTACCCCGAATAGAGAATAAAGGAAAATCATTTAAAAGGTTATAAAGTTCTGGGCAATTCTGCAGTAGAAACTTAGATTTGGTACCTATACATGAATGGTTACAGTAATGGAGTAATTCTTAGTTGAAGACCAAACCCTGTACAATAATAAGAACCTTCTCTTTCATAATGGCACGACTTGAAACACGAGTATCCCTAGTCTACACTTTAAGTAAAGGGGTAGTCCAATCGAAGAGGAACAATGAGAGTCCTGTGTAGAAAACACCTCCCTAATTAATTGATTTCTTAGGGTGAAATGGTTACTCAATGGGAAAGCGAAGGATACATCCCTGTAATACTGAAACTTACGAATTTATCCATGACTAAATGAAATATTTCACATTATCAACACTATGAAAGGGAATTCGTTTTTTCTAGAAAACTCGTAAGGAATAACAACTACGAAAATGACTAAAAACCCTCTCGACCTTTTTCACTCGTTCCAAATAGCTATGAGAGTGTCACAAATTTACTAGGAAATATGGGTAGCTTCTTCATTTACACTAGATAGGAACCTCCAAAGCGCCGACTACCCTCGCTGAGGAGAAACACAGAGTGAAAAAAATTCTAAAGCACCAGGCTTGTCGAGTTAATGCATGAGAGGACTATTCCTTTAAGGCACTGTACACTGGATTGTCACTCCTAGTTCATCGTCCAGTTAAGGCGAGTTTTTCTTTGTTATCAATTAATTTAGTTGTAAGAAGAAGTCAGTTAGGTTAATAGTGAGCCAAATTTAATTACCAACAAGTGCTTACAAGACCTTGTTTCAACCAGTTGAAATAACCCATGATTACCATCATGCTAACCCTTTGGTTTCTTTCTCTTATGATTACAATATGTGACCCTTAATCCTTGAACTATATCAATTGCAAAGGTAATTTATTTTGTATTGTGGGTAAGGGACCAATCTTGTGTGCCATACATAGGGGTCAGGGACATGCAATACCAAATTGTTGTATGAGACCCCCTTGTTTGTGGGACAAGGGACCCCCCTCCGCCCAGGGATTTCACTGGTAAGTCTATGAAGGTATACATACCCTACCCCCCTCTGGATTTGAACCTGTAACCTCTTAAGAGGAAACACATGTTCTTAACCATTAGGCCCACTCAGGCTATATATATATATATATATATATATATATATATATTGTATTGTTAATAAGATGGAAAGTAGTTTAAAAGAACATTTATTTAAATATGTGAAAGATGTCCCTAATAGATAAATTGGAGTTAATAACTTCAATAACTAACCATCTACGTTAACTACGAACCTGCTTCAGTGAACTATTCAAAGAAAAGGAGAATTAATGTTTCCCAAATGAAAATAATTTTTTTTATGGGTAAATTGGGGTACATTACAATATTATTGGGTTTATCACTAAGTTTTCATTTGATATTGCAAAGTCCTACACTGTTGCAGAGAAAGACTTTCTAAAGGGACCCAAATCACTTTATACTTCTATCAATATCAGATCACTTTATACTTCTATCAATATTTGGTTGTATGACAATGGTGTGATAACCATGGAATCAAACAATTAAACTTCCCTGCACGCATGGGGGAAGGGGGGAAGCACTAAAAATATTTTGAGATATGTACATGGAGATGGATAAATGGAAGAAGGAGGCTATGGACCAAATCATGATGGAAGAGAACCAAATAAAGTACATAATAGAAAAATCTAGAAAAACGCACAGTTGTAGACCTTACCAATATAAGTTGAATAAAAAAAAGAGGGCCATAGCCGATAGAGAGGGATTTGTGAGTGATGAATAAGAGGTAGAGGATATATGGGTTGTGTATAAGATTGAGGAAATCAGGCATGCAACATATGAAAGGAAAACAAGAGGTCTAGGGTCAAGAACAAGAGTCAGAACTCCAATCCAGATCAGAATTAGTGTGGAACCTACAATCCCATGTGTGACTAATACACATGGAAGAACAAAAGCATTTAGACAACCAAATTTTAGTCGAAGAGGAGCAACAGGTCAGTTTTCCAATCAAGGACAACCAACTAGGGGAGCAAGTTCACGAAGTAACAATCAATTATCTACATTGCGCATAGGCAATAGTTCCACAATGTTCAAAATGAAAAGATTAGATTCCACCATTATACTACCATAATTTCAGGGCGAGGCATGTGAGGACCCTAAAAAAATCTATTTATCTACGAAAATATATGGGAAGAAAAGCATATCATAGACGAGAATACAAAACTCACACAATTAGGTATCACAATCGAAGACTCGCACTGGACTGGTACATGATACTTGATATTAATAGTCAAAGATTATCACAGAGGTGAAAATGCTATTGGTAAATAAGTTTCAAAATCCAAGCTCAAAAGACGAGTACATGAATGAAATGCTCGAAATTAGGAAGAAACTAAATGAGTTTGTCTAGGAAATTGATCAAAGGTTCAAACGCCTGGAAAAAAAGTTGAAGTATTCTATTACTAACATGCAACATAGGAAGTTATTTGTGAACTCACTATTACCTCACTTGAATTATCCTTTGAGACAACAAAAGTTCCAAACTCAGGAAGAGGCCCTGCAAGCATCCTGAAGAAAATTAGTATCAATAGATAGATCCAGTAATAGATGATTTGAAGAAACTCACATTTCAATTGAACCAGAATAAGGGGAAAGAGAAGAGAGAAGCTATTTGGTTTATGTTATGTAGGATATAAGGACATCGTAAGAATGAATATCTAAATTTTGCACAATACTTGGCAGCAAGGCTGCTAAACCCCTTGCCACAAGGAGGACCATGGTGTGAAATTTGTAAGACACATGGGCATGATCCATATCATTGTACAATGATGCACAAGTATAAGACGGTACCAAAATGTTCATACTACAATTTTTCAAATCAATGGGTAATGATGATAATGATTGTAGAAAACTCGAGCTGATGAGATAAAGGACTTCAAAAATTTATAAAGTGCAAGCACAGATGATGGCAGGGAAAGTTAGACTATTGTTCAACAATGTGCCACCATAATTGAATCTCATGAAGCCTCAATAGAACAATCCACAACCATGGTATGACATCGCACAATATAACCATGTACCCCAATACAATGCACCATGAGGAGATAGAGGTTGATTCAGAGGTGGAGGCTCAGGCTGAGGAGGATTTTGACGAGGTAGAGGGCCAGTAGTATGCCACAACTACAAACAACTAGGACATTATGTAATGGATTTTCCACTTCCACCTACGACATGCATGTATTTACATGCAACAAACCATGATACAGAAGACTTCCCAATGCTCTTCGGAAAAATTCAGGAAAAAAGGAACCAGAACAACCAGAATGTCTAGTCGATTTCTACAAAAATGAGGGATGATGGAAATAATATCAAAATAATTACTCAAGGAGGATCCCAGACATGAGTTGATCCATCAAAACAAGATAAATTGTTTTTTTATATGTGAATAGAAAATGAAATAAAAGTTACCTCAAGTTTTCACTATTTATTTAATAGCACAGAAAATACATGCAAAAGTCCATTTTTCAATAAAAGTTTTTTAATATGATGTTTTTTACTTCTTCTTTTCTTACTCATAATTGTAATGTAAAGGCTGTTAAAAATATATAAAATCATAATAGAAAACTATAATACAAAAGATGATGTCTTTATCTAACATAACAAAAAATACAAGTAAAAATCCATTATCCATAAATGTTTTTTAATATGGATGTTTTTTACTTCTTTTGTTACACATAATTGTGATGTAAAGGATGTTAAAAATATATAAAACTATAGTATAAAACATGATGTTTTAATTGTGATGTAAATGTAGATTTTTAATGACAAAAATCAACAAATGAAATTTATGTCATACAATTAGCAACCTAGACATAATTGTCTTCATAAATTTCATAAATGCCTTAAACCCACATTTAGAAATTGCCATAAACAGAAATACACATTGCTAAGAAAAATAGCTGCGGAAATAACAACCCATAACTCATAGAAATTTAAGCAAATGCCAGGGAAAACCCCAATCTGGGGAAACCCAACAAGAGAGAGAGAGAGATCTATTATTCATCTTCGGGAAAGTGTATTATAGCAACAAACTAACAATATCTAGCTAAGGAAAACATCTCAGAGCACCAATAAATATTCCAAAAATTTCTTCCTTGAAAAATGTGCCCAAGTCCGTACAACTGTACGACCTCCTCCAAATATATTCCTCAAAAATTGTGGCCTTCTTGATGTTGTATGGACTGTACGGATCCTTGGGATTTGTGTAGGAATCTCCTTGGGATTTGGATTTGTGGCCTATTTCTCCTTGGGAATTGTGCCCTCTCAATATGCTCACTTTCCTCTCTCAAGCTTACTCTGAAAATCTCTCTAAGTCTTCTCCCGATGTCTTCTCAACATTCGACATGTCTTTCACACTACCCAATGCATTGTTTTATAATCTGAAAATGACATTTTCCTCCCAAAGTGTCTTTTCACCTTCCCCAACCCTAGATCCAAAGGCCAAGATTAGATCTTTCCTTTTTCAAGATCAAGGGTCATGATCCATTCCCTAAAAAATGTCTCATTTAAAATTAAAGTGAATTTCACTTTATTACATAAGTGCTTTATGAAAATAAAGTCACTTTAAAAATAGAAGGTACACTTTATTAAAAAATCACTTTAATAAAAGAACGACTTAAAAAACACTTTATAAAAACTATTACAAAGCTAAGTGTCTGGTAGTGTAAATATTAAGGTGACATTTGCATACAAGACAAAACATGCAAAGTACCTCTCAAGCTAAAAGGCTAACACTTTCTCTTAGCGAGGGATGTACTCACTGCCATATCCATCATCTTGTCCCATCACATTGTGCTGTATAGAAGCTCCCTTTGAATGTGGAGCCATTTACAACACCTACACATAACTCGAACTAGAAGATCTTCTTCTGGCAACCTCGTGGAATCCTGATCTTGTTAGAAATAGTAATTACTCACTATACATGCAAGTTTAGTTAACAGTCTAAGTTAAGTCAAGTTAAACTTTAGTAGCTTTTACGGCTTTTCCGCTTTTACCAAGTTAGAGTTTTATTCTATCTTCGACTCTATTGCATGTTGGAAATAAGTCCGCTTTAGTTGCGTTTGCATGATTTTACGCATGATGGTAAACCATTGTAAATATATACATTTGTGTGAATAGTTAGACGGTTGTTGAATCAAGCCCTTTCACTTTCTGCCTGTATATTTCGATTCTTTCTGTTTTGCATATTCTTTCATGGTATCAGAGCCACGGGAGTGAGGTGCGAACATTGTAGACGTTCGCAGGTCTCTCCTCTGCAAGGGTGCGGGGCAATACTACTCGTCCTTCACGCATAGAATTTTTGGAAAATTCCCGCAGCCGGAGTGAACGTGGGGTGCGAACTGCACGCATATATTTTTTGAAAAATTCCCGCAGCCGGAGTGAACGTGGGGTGCGAACTGCTCGCAGAAAGATTCGTGAGCGAGAAGATCCGTGGACATTCCTGTGTCTATGCGTGGAAAACATTGGAGGGCGTGAGAAAATCTTCAGCGTGAGTTTAATTCTGCTAAAGATTGCATGCGTGGATACCGTAAGGTTTGAGCGTGGAGGTACATGCGTGGATACCGTAAGGTTTGAGCGTGGAGGTGCATGCGTGGATAACGGTAAGCCTTTTCACAGAGTGGAAAGCGCCACGATCCATCCACGGATCAAAAGGAGCTCGTTCCTTCACAGAGTGGAGAACGAAAGTTTGTAATTTTTACGAGATGGCAAACTTTCTGAAGAACATGCCGGCCCCGATCTTGACCGGCACCAATTACAGTCTGTGGGCACATAAGATGAAGACCGTTCTTCTTCTTAATGAGGTATGGGACGTGGTGGAGTCCGAGTTCATAACGCTCGCAGCGACCGCCCTTACCGCTCTATCAGCTGACGCCCTGAAGGCGTACAAAGAACT
>SNQJ01S0005152.1:288474-309200 GCA_010110895.2 Picea sitchensis | reverse complement strand
AGTAATTACTCACTATACATGCAAGTTTAGTTAACAGTCTAAGTTAAGTCCAGTTAAACTTTAGTAGATTTTACGGCTTTTCTGATTTTACCAAGTTAGAGTTTTATTCTATCTTCAACTCTATTGCATGTTGGCAATAAGTCCGCTTTAGTTGCGTTTGCATGCTTTTACGCATGATGGTAAACCATTGTAAATATATACATTCGTGTGAATAGTTAGACGGCTGTTGAATCAAGCCCTTTCACTTTCTGCCTGTATATTTCGATTCTTTCTGCTTTGTATATTCTTTCAGATCTCACTTCATCTTGAGCATCGGTTCGATCAACCTGGCTGGGCCTTCTTCCAATGCTCATAAGAGACTCCCTCTCTTCTCTCGGAATGCCAAACTAATACCTTGGCACCACTACAGTCTCAGAAGCCTCCTCATGCTCCTCATCTGACATTGAATCATATATCAAAGGTTGTCCTCTCAACATATACAACCTATTCACCTAGTTACTGATCATTTGTAGCTCTACTGGGTCCACTCCCTCTCTATAGATAAAGTCATGCTCCCTCTTGAACAATACGCAATATCCTACATCCTCCAAGGATGAGACTGAGAGCAAGTTAACACTCAACCCTGGAACAAAGAGAACTCCATCAAGCTCTAAGAGTTCCGCAAACGAGAGTTGGAATCTAACATTCCCAACTCCACATACAACTTTCGTCATACCACCTTCATTTGCAACCTGTCGGCTAGGACCAATCTCTGGGAAGTCTAGGAATACCCACCAGATTCTCGTCATGTGGCTAGAGGCTCCACTCTCCACAATCCATTTGACGTCACCTATGAATCTGTCGCTACCGACACTGGAAACAAGGGTCACCAAAGAAAATTCCCTATCGAAATTTGAGGCAAAGTCCTCCATTTCTACTGTAGCAGCTGTCTCAGGCCGTTTTGGTTCCTTCTTCTTCTTCTTCCTCTCAGGACAATGAGAGGCAAGGTGCCCCAACTAGTTAACACAATGGCATCTAACTTTACTTAAGTCCCTTCCGGAACTTCCTATTAATGAGAGAGAGGGAGAGATCTATTATTTAACTTTAGGAAAGTGTATCACAACAACAAACTAACAATTTCTAGCCAAGGAAAATACCTCTCTATGCCTCAAAAAATGTGCCCAACAAGGTGTTGTACGACCTCCATAGTACGACCCAACAAAAACAAGAATAAACCCATAATCCTCCTTGGTTTTCATGCCAAAAGGTGCCTCGAAAACCATTCCTTTTCTTAATGTTGTACGGACTGTGTGTATCCTTACAGTACGGCCCAACAAAACAAAAATGGAACAACACTTTACAAAGAAAATATCCTTGGGATTTGTGCCCTCTTTTTCCTTGGGAAATGCATCCTCTCAAGCTGCTCGATTTTCTCTCTCAAACTTACTTTGAAAATCTCTCTAAGTCTCCTGTCAATGTCTTCTCAACATTCAACATGTCTTGCACACTACTCAATGCATTGTTTTAAAATCTGAAAATGACATTTTCCCCCCAAAGTGTCTTTTCACCTTCCCCAACCCTAGATCCAAAGGCCAAGATTAGATCTTTCCTTTTTCAAGATCAAGGGTCATGATCTATTCACCCCAAAATGTCTCATTTAAAATTAAAGTGAATTTCACTTTATTACATAAGTGCTTTATGAAAATAAAATCACATTAAAAATAGAAAGTACACTTTATTAAAAAGTCATTTTAATAAAAGAACCACTTAAAAAACACTTTATAAAAATTATTACAAAGTTAAGTACCTCATAGTGTAAATATTAAGATAACATCAACATACAAGACAAAACTAAAAAGCTAAAAAGCTAACACTAGAAGGTGTTAATATATATATAAAACTATAATAACATGATGTTAATAAACATATCATAACCAAGAGTAATTTTAAATTTGATGTAATTCTTTTTTAATATTTTTTTATTTTATTTTTTCTAAATTACAACATAAAGTAAATCACAACCAAAAGTATTTTTAGATTTAATGTAATTTTTTAAAATATTTTTTTACAAAATATAACATAATGTAAATAAACACATCATATATATATTAGTGTTTCTAAATTTGATTTAAATTTTTTTTTATAACTTTTAACATTTTATGAACTTTTAATATTTTATTGACTTTGCAAATCACAAGAATATCCAGATACTATTACATTAATAAAATATAATTAGAAAATAACTTTCCAAATCACAAGAATATCGAAATGCCATTACATTAATAAAATATAATTAGAAAATAATCTTTATGAATTTAACTTGGAATTTTCTTAAAAACTTTAAGATGGTATTATATGGGATCCTTTGAATTTAAGTTGGATCTTTTTTTGGAATCGTGGTGGCTAAAAATTCCTATCATAAATTTGATCCCTAGTGATATTGATATTATTTGTCTAGCTAAAACTTGGGAGCATGAGGAGTCCAAGATCCCTAAGAAGACAAGATTTTTCTTTGGGCATGGAACAAAAAAATCCTACCGTAAAGGGATATGAGGCATAGCTTGCTATATTAGAAAGAGAATTTCTCCTCACATTCAACTTCATAAGATTGACCCTCTTAATCAATACATTTGGGTAGAAACTTCACATGCCAATGCTAAGAATATGTATATAGCAATTTGTTATTTTGCACCTATTAATTCTAATTTTTATAAGAAAAATAATCTAGATAAAAATTGTTCCTATAATAATTTATAACAAAATATTTATAATTTGAAAAATAAAGGTAATATCCTTGTGCTAGGAGACTTTAATGCTAGGAATGCAACTAAACAAGCTACTCTTTTAAGTAATGACTCCAACCATAATCCTTTATGGCTAGATGAGGACCTTGTTCTATCTAATAGCTACAAAAGAATCTCTCAAGAGCTAATTGAGTTTGTTTGGTACTGAGTTGGACAAGCTCTACAGCTCTCAAGACCTAATAATTTGCAATGGAGTAATGAAGTGGCCAAACTCCAACCAAATGACCTCTATTCATGGGCTAGGTAGTAGTCATGGAAATACAAGGATGGCCAAACTCCAACCAAAATTTTCCATATCTTTTCTTCCCTTATTACCAACCAACAAGTCATGGAAATACAAGGATTCTGGAAAAATTCAAATTGTGACAATCATTGTATTTCCATTACTTGCTTGATAATAAGGGAAAAAAAGATATGGGAAATTCTTTCATGGAATTTCCCATCAACAATGAGGACAAAACTATCAAGTTGGTTCACTCAGATGGCAACCTTAAAATCCTTGATAACGTGTTGAGAGTGAGCTAAATTATCTACAAATTCCCTCATAATTTAGTCAACCACTCTCACTCCTACATTGCACAGAAGACTCGAGTGCTTTAGAAAAAAAGGACATATGAAAGCATAGAGTCAGAATCGTTATCATTCCTAAGGATAAGGGGTGTTCTCCTTCTCCTCCAACTACATCTCCAGTTTAATGTCCAAATCCTCTTCTTCGGAAGCTTTAGAGGACTATGGGTCTCCATCGAGTACTATGGGGTTGTCTTGTGTTCTCGTTGAGTTAGTGGACCCTCCAACCTATATTCCTTTTCCAACCTGCTCATCTACCTTCGAAACCTTGATCTCTATGGTAAAGACTAACTAATACATTACTTTGAAATTACCCTCAAAGATTCTTATCATGTGGATAATCTCATATCACTCCTTATTTTTCTCCAAGGCTTGAACCACCAAAGCCTTTATCAACAAGTAGCTCTATGATGTCCTCAAGAATTTGGTATATCGATTAAACTGTGTTCATCCACGCATGGATATCCTACATAATTTTTCATCAAAAATAATTCTTCACTTGACCGTAACTTCCACCTCGAGAGCCTCCACTTCTTGTTTCTCAACCTATAAACAATTCTCCAGAAACTAGTGTCTCACTTCCCATGTGTCATTTTCTGCTTTGGTCAAGGAGGGATAAAATGATGAAGAAGCCCCTCCTTTCCTTTAACAAATAAAAAAGAATTATGTGTGTGTATAAAATTAATTTTCCATTATATTTAATTTAAACAATTATATGTATATATTTTTTAATAAAAAAGAAAACTATATGTTATAACGAGGAAGTTAATTGTCTAGACCAAAAAGCTAGATAGATTTACTAAAGTACATCATTTATAGTATGATATCATATGTTTAAATCCACTTTTACAGCATTTTCCACTATTATAAGTTAATGAACCACTTTTCCTAAAGTGATTTCCATTTCATAAAATCATAAAACACTTTTATGACTTTTTACTCTTAAAACCCTAAAAGTATTGGTTAAAATTGATATGGTCAAATAATAATATTTTATTACCATGACCATATCGAAGATAACCACTATTTTCCTTATAAATTCAAGTGGTCGCCTCCATTTCTCATATCCATCCATAATGATCACAAAATTTGGCTACAAAAATTTTGGCCACATTCACCATGGCTTTGAGTCATAAAGGAGAGAAGTCAAGCCAAGCCATACACTAAAGTAACAACAAGGTAAAAGATTTATATTGGGTAAGATCTCAATGATGTTGTAAAATATTTATATTTTGTAATGGAATACATAATCATTTTTTGGTAGATTTGTTGTTGTAATTTCTTTTTATTTAGCTACAGTTATTTTCTTTCCACATGAATAACATAAGCATGAAGATAATATTTCCACTTAAAGTTAGGGTTTCTTGCTTTGTTTTTATCATTTTTTTGTGATCTAGATGAGACCAATAAATTTGCATATGTGCTAAGACTTAGGGTTTCTAGCTTATTTTCTATTATTTTTCTGTAATCTAGATACAACCACTAAATTTGTAGATCTAATGATATTTATTGCAAAATTTACACAACACTATATAATAAAAGGAGTGGGCTACAATGTCAGTGAGGAAAAATTGCTACGAAATTAGCCCACTCTTATAATAAAATATAAAATAAAATCAATAAAAACAAAAATAAAAATGGAAAATCAAATCAAATAATTATGGGTTGGGTAGGCAACCTGTGGCCAATGTACCTCCCGATGACTCCATGGCAAATGAGAATCACAAAAGGTGGATCCAACCCTTCTCTGGCTCACTCTTCTTTCCAAAATTTTGTGTTTCACTTAGGGTTTTGTGTGGAGGTCCGAGTGCTGCGATGGTTCCATCGCCTACCGCTGGAACGGCACAGAAACGGCTGCTAGGCCGACTCTTCCTCTGCTCGGCTCCTTGCTTTCTACGGATGGCCGTGGTGGTGGAGAGCTCCTTTCTTTCTACGGATGGATGTGGTGGTGGAGAGACGAAGGTTAGCGACCTCGTGTGATCCCACGGTCTGGCAAGCGACCTGGTGTGATCCCACGGTCTGCATGCAAAGGTGGGACCATTTTTTTGTTTTTCGTTTTTCTTCAATGCTTGTTGATGGGGTTCAACTACCCGGTATGAGTGTTCAGACGAGATGTTTGAGCAATATCATGGAGGTAGTAGAGGAGTCAAGCCAAGCCATACATTAGAGAAACAACAAGAACCCTCCAAGGAGGAGGCCAAGGAGACCATTTTGTTGAAGGATCTGAATGGTGTTGTAAAAGATTTATATGGGGTAAGATCTGAATAGTGTTGTAAAAGATTTATATTGGGTAATGGAATATTTAATCATTCTTTGGTAGATTTGTTGTTGTAATTTCTTTGTATTTAATTACAGTTATTTTCTTTCCACGTGAATAAAATAATCACGAAAATAATATTTCCATTTAAAGTTAGTGTTTCTAGTTTTTGTTTCTATCATTTTTTTGTGATCTAAATAAGACCAATAGATTTGTATATCTGTTAAGACTTAGGGTTTCAAGCTTAGTTTTTACTATTTTTCTGTGATCTAGATACAACCACTAGATTTGTAGATCTACTGGTACTTGTTGCAAAATTTACACAACACTATATAATAAAATGAGGGCTAACTTGCGAGCAATCTTCTCTCCAGATTTCCACTTTTTAGAGAAAAAGGGGCTTGAATCTTTTCAGGGTAGTCTGAGTTTAGCATGGATCAAAGTTCTATGCATTTCAGAACCTTACCTCATGGGTTTTGCCCCATTTTAAACCAACCCAAATGCTCAGAAAAGAGTTCTAGATTGGCCTGAAATTTAAAAACTAATAACCAGAAAGCTTGCTAAAAAGTAACTAGAGAGGGAAGATTGCTCTCAAATTAGCCCACTCCTATAATAAAATATTAAAAAAAATCAATAAAATAAAAATACAAATGGAAAATCAAATCAAATAGTTATGGGTTGGGTAGGCAACATGTGGCCAATGTGCCTCCCGATGACTCCAGAGCAAATAAAAATCACAAAAAGTGGATCCAACCCTTCTCTGGCTCACTCTTCTTTCCAAAATTTTGTGTTTCACTTAGGGTTTTGTGTGGAGGTCCGAGTGCTGCGATGGTTCCACCGCCCACCGCTTTAAGGGCACAGAAACGGCTGTTAGGCCGACTCTTTCTCTGCTCTGCTCCTTGCTTTCTAAGGATGCCCGTGGTGGTGGAGAGCTCCTTGCTTTCTACGGATGGCTGTGATGGTGGAGAGACGAAGGCTTAGCGACCTGGTGTGAACCCACGGTCTGCATGCAACGGTACGACCATTTTTTTGTTTTTGGGTTTTATTCAATGCTGGTTGACGGGGGTTCAACTACCTCGTATTAGGGTTCAGCCGCGATGTTTGAGCAATATCATGGAGGTAGCAGAGGGCTTGTCCTGTTTAAGAGCTGCGCGGCTTCTTAACAGTGACGAGGTTAATTTTCTTGCATGGTCGGGTTGTGGTGACGTGTCGGTTACCTGGCCGCCTTTCTTTGGGCGCTTGCCATGCTTTTCCAGGTGATCCAAAGATCCTTTTATTAGTTATAGCTATATCTAAGCAGGGAAAAGTTACATAGTATGTATGGTTTACTTGGATGCATTTATTGTTTGTAAAACATGCCATTGAAGTTGTTAGATAAATCTTCCATTCGATTGTGTATTTCATTGAGTGTACAGTCTATCTTGTCTGTTTTCATAGATATTATTCAGAATTGTCATGTTTTTTTAATAGAATTGGATTTACACTGGAGACTTAGATGCATAGCGCGGAAGTTTACTGTCAATTACCAGACGCTGAAAGTGCAGTTCAGTAGTCGACGAATTTGTTTCCGTAGCTTCTCCTTCGGTCTCCACCATTGGTCTCTGGAGGTTACCAACTTCTCATAAGACTTCTCAAATTCCGGAGTATTGAACAGTCTAGTTTACTGTCCCCATTACCAGATGCTGAAATTGCAGTTCACTAGTGGACGAATTTGTTTCCGTAGCTTGTCCTTCGGTCTCCACCACTGGCCTCTGGAAGTTACCAACTTCTTATAAGCCTTCTGAAATTCCAGAGTATTGCACAGCCTATTCTCTTTATCTGCGTTCCGGAGTATTGCACAGCCCACTCTCCTTATCTGCGGAAGCTTTGTCCACTGAGCCTCCTATCTTCCATAAGCTTTGTAATAAATTCTGTGAACACTCTAATTCCAAGGTCTCCGTCCACGTCCATCTTCTTTATCTTGAACATCTTGGAGAGAGCAGACCGGGCACATGTTCGATTCTGCCAACAGAAGCTGATACTCTCATAGCACTCGGACATGGAAAACTCCTCCAGACATAAGGAAATACTTGTTGCCTACCTTTAGTTGGTCATTTGACGAAAGCGCTTGATTCGTCTGCTCGAATTAGTCAGAGTGGCAGACTAAATGATGAGTGAATTTCCATAAATGATTTTTAATATGAATGTTTTTTAATTTTTTTTACACATAAGTTTGATGTAAAAGATGTTAAAAATATATAAAATTATATTACAAAAGATGATGTTTTAATTTTGATGTAAATGTTAAAAATATATAAAATTATAATATTATGAAGTTAATAAACATATTTTTTTAATCTGATGTAATTTTTATTTTTATTTTTTAAATTATAAAATATAATATAATTGGGTATACCTACTGATAATGGGCACAATTAATGATCTTTTAATCTTAAATTTTAATTTGATGGCTAAGCATTGAAGATGGTGGCATATTCTTAGTCGTTCTCCAAAATCAATGGGTAAGGTTTATTGTTCATAACTTCCTTGCATTTATGAAGGCATCAGTGAACATGTTTACTTTTTTACATTTACCTAATCACTTTATAAATTTACTGTAAAAATACATAATTATCACATTCAAATGATTAAGAAGGATTAAAATATATTCAATCCAAGTTTATATCATTAAAAATCACTCTGCACACTTTTCATTTTGGTGGCACTCATTCATTTTTTATATTTGAAAGGTCATTTGATGCCACGACCTGCACGAACGTTTAATTTTCACCTGTCATTATATAGAATGCACTCAAATCATACCATACGTTCGGCGCGCATGGGGTAATTTTTGTCGTGTTATTTATGGGCGCTCTGTGTTGGAGTCCGCTCAGTCACGACTCTTGTTCTGGATGGAACCCATGTCAAGCCACTTCGTCTTGTTGTGCTCTCTATACCCAATTTCTTGTTGGGCTTCTTCCCAGGCCTCCTCCATCACTGCAGTGTAGTATTCTTCTCGGTAAATCTCTCTGATGGTCCTCGATTACCCATGAGAAGATCCTCTATGGTGTAGAAAATCATATTGGTCTAAGAGGAGAACAAATTTGGCTCTCTTTGCAATTCAGTAGGCAGTTCAGCTGCCTATTATGCCTGCGCCTACCACTACCACTTCATACTTCATCCACTTCATACTCGCCTGAGATCTCACCCATCTTGGTTATTTGTGCTGCAGAAATCGGAGCTGTTATGTATTCATTCAATAGTTCGAAATGAATAGACGTAGCTTGGAATGGGAGATTGTATAATTTTATGTAAATGCGTGGATCCTTGGCAAATGGAGATTATATAATTTTATGTAAATGCGTGGATTCTCATTGGAATCGTTGTTTTCTTTGTCTATTTTGTTCATATTTTTTTTCCGTGAGATCCTCTCCTATCCCATTCGGCGATTTCGTGAGTTTGATCATGATTGTCTTTTCTATGTAAATGCGTGGATCCTTAGTGGAATCGTCGTTTTCTTTGTCACTTTTGTTTAGATTTTTGTGTGTGTTAATTTCTCTCGTGTTGTTTATGTGCACTCTATTTTGGACTCTGCTCAGTCACGACCATGCAGAGGGTAAGAACTATTTTTCGATATTTTATTATGACAGGTTTGCATGCATGGTAGATCTTCTCATCACTACAAGTCTAACTGACAAGCAATCCACGTCGGGTACGTTCAGGGCCAGTATGGGAGCGCAGTGTTAGTCCATCAGGTTCGATCTATTCTGTTCAGGGCCAGTATGGTGAGAGCAGTCTTCATTCATCAGGTTCTATCTATTGTTTATTCTTTGTGTTCGCATTCTTATACAAAGAACTAATCATATATTGACAATTAAATTAATAGGAATCTGTGTATTGTGATTGGATATTAATGCAGAGTGCAATTAAAGGTGTTCATAATGTTGTTCGACAACTTCCTCCAATTTTTTTTTAATTAAGTAAGGTATGTGTTCGTATCATTGTTAAGCAACCTCGACAAGTTTTTTTTAATTAAGTGAGGGATTTTTATTAGGCAGGCGAGCCCTCAATTAGGTTTTTTTTTTAATTCAACTCGAGATTTTTAATGGGCTAGGAATTTTACTATGCTGAGAGTTTTTATTGTGCGGGGAGTGTTATCAGTGGCCGATACCCGCGAGTTAGATGTGTTAGTGTAAATCATACCCAATAGTATTTTTAAATTTGATGTAATTTTTTTAATATTTTTTTATTTTATTTTATAAATTACAAAATATATTTTTAAATTTGATGTAATTTTTTTAATATTTTTTTATTTTATTTTATAAATTACAAAATATAACATAATGTAAATTAACACATCATATATATATATATATTAGCGTTTTTAAATTTGATTTAAAATTTTCTTTATAACTTTTAACATTTTATTAAATTTTAATATTTTATTGACTTTCCAAATCACAAGAATATCCAAATATTATTACATTAATAAAATATAATTAGAAAATAATTTTCGAAATCACAAGAATATTCAAATACCATTACATTAATAAAATATAAGTAGAAAATAATCTTTTTGAATTTAACTTAGAATTTTCTTAAAACCTTTAAGATTATATTATATCGGATACTTTGAATTTAAATTGGATCATTTTTTGGAATTGTGGTAGTGAAAAAGCCCTATCATAAGTTCGATCCCTAGTGATATTGATATTATCTATATAGGTGAAACTTGGGACCATGAGGAGTCTAAGGTCCCTAACATGAAAGAATTTGTCTTTCGGCATTGCACAATTTTTTTTTACCATAAAGGGATATGAGGCATAGCTTGTTATGTTAGAAAGAGCATTTCTCCTCACATTCAACTTCATAAGATTGACAAAATTGTCACTATAATAATTTAAAACAAGATATTTATAATTTGAAAAACGAAGGCAATATCCTCCTTCGAGGAAACTTTAATGCTAGTACTCCAACTAAACAAGCTACTCTTTTAATTAATGACAAAGGCCATAATCCTTTATGTCTAGATGAGGACCTTGTTTTATCCAATAGCTACAAAAGAAGCTCTAAAGACCTAATTGAGAATTTGTTTGGTACTGAGTTGCTCAAGCTCTCCATCTCTCAAGAACTAATAATTTGCAATGGAGTAATGAAGTGGATAAACTCCAACCAGATGACCTGTATTCATGGGCTAGTTAGTAGTCATGGAAATACAAGGATGGTCAAACTCGAGCCATAATTTTCCATATACTTTCTTCACTTATTACCAACTAGCAAGTCATGGAAATACAAGGATTGTGGCAAAATTCAAATTGTGACAATCATTGTATTTCCATTACTTTCTTGATAATAAGGGAAGAAAAGATGTGGGAAATTCTTTCATGGTGTTTCCCATCAAAAACAAGGACAAAACTATCTAGTTGGTTCACTCAGATGGAAATAGTCAAATACTTGATAACGCGCTCAGAGCCAGCTAAATGGTCCACAAATTCCCTCGTAATTTAGTCGGTCACATTGAATCCTACATCGCACAGAAGACTCGAGCACTTTAGAAAAAAAGGACCTCTGAAAGCATAGAATCAGACCCATTATCATTCCTTACGATAAGGGGTGTTCTCCTTCTCCTCCAACTACATCTCCAGTTCAGTGTCCACATCCTCTTCTTGGGAAACCATAGAGTACTGTGGGTCTTCATCAAGTACTATGGGGTTGTCTTGGGTTCCCACTGAATTAGTGGCCCCTCTATTGAAATATTGTAATTGCAAAGAGTAGTATATTTACTATTGATGTATTATTCATTATATCAATCCCCTTTTGTGGATTGATCATGTCAGGTATTCTAAATGACAAAATCCCCTTTTGCATATTGGTCAAGCCCTAATTGTAATGGGCTAAATGAAAAGTCGGCCCCAGAATATATTAAAGTGGTTATAACCACCCATAATATATTAAATTCATTATAACCACCAAGAATGAGAAGTTGGCCCTGCCAGTGAAAAGACACCCCAGTTCAACCCCTACGAGATTGTATAAATAAGAGAGGCTAGTGCCTCATTTGCTCACTCACTCACTTGATGATCAAAGTGAAAGTGTGGAGTTGTAGTTGGAGAAGATGGAAGAGAGAGAGGCACATTGTTGGGTAAAGGAGAGTTGGAAGAAAAGAAGCACACTCATTCTTGAGAACAAAACTCGAGGTTCCAGGTTTGATTGATTAAGTTGATAAGATTCAAAATGCGCAAGTGTCAAGAAAACACTATAGTTGAGGTAGTAGTCTTTGAATCGTGTTATACTTGGTAGCATGTGGGCATATTGAGATAAATGCTTAATGTAATAGATACAGCTAACATCTCCTCCAGGTGAAACCTCTTATGGTGATTCCAAGTTACCATGGAGGAATGTTTGATCACGACACTATACAAGTGTTGACCTCATTTCATATTGTATTTATTACTTTTGATATTTGCTCCAAGTACTAGGCCACAAGTGATAGCTCTAAAGGAGATATTATGATGATTATTCGTGTCTTTGTTTTATCTACTATTATCAAAAGAGTATTATTCTTGTTTGTTGTTTTGTTGACCTTGTTTCAGGCCACAAGTGATAACCCTAAGAAAGCTATAGTGAAGGTTGTTGAAGGAAACATATTATATGAGACATGAAGCAAACAATGTACATGACCATATACACTCATGTACCAAAGAAGATGAAGAAGAAGCTATCATTTGAGATTCAGAGTATCTCATATGACTATTAATTGTAGGGAGCAAAAGGCTCCAAAGATGACTGAACATTAGAGAAAAGAAATCACAATATACTTAGAGTTGGTATTTAACACCAAGTATATGGCGTAAGAGATGATGAGTATATGGACTTTCACCGAATTATCATTAAGAAAAATCCATAAGTGCACTACTATGACCAATGCTCCCTTTGGTAGGAAAGGTCAGCATTGGCTCCCTCTGGGTGCTCCCTCTAAGATCCCAACGTTATTTATGATCGGCGATGGCCTAGACCTGTTGCCTAGCGCCGACACTCCCTTCACAATGGTAACAAAGCGTTGATGTAAAAGTCGGTGCTCCATTGAAAAAGACGACACTACTTGATACCCTATCAATGTTTCCCATTTTTAGGAATTCCAACTCGGCTTCCAACTCTGCTCTGATACCACTTGTTGTAATTTACAAATTTCCAAACACAAATATCATAATTCGAGCAAAAAATTAAAACATAGAGATTTAACTTGGTTCACCCAAACATTGGGCGACGTCCACAAAGCACAGGTATCGATTGAATTATTATTTGAATCAAGGATACTACAACAGACTCACACTCATGTCACTCAACCTCAACCTCAATGGGCATACATCGATTTATAGAAATGTCCATTCGAAACTAATTATTAAATGTAATCTCATCCATATGCTACGCTAGATTATAGGATCTGAAATCCTATTCATGGAAGAATTAGTTGTCACCAATTTCCAACAATACTACGGATTGTGTAAAGAGAGGCTAATAAGTTCATAGCACAAGGAACTTTTTGGACGGTGGTGATATAATGGAATCCATAAATAAAAGAAATCACACAGACCTGAAAAACTCCTCTGCCATAAGGAAATACGTGTTGTCTACTTTAATTAGCCATTTGTCTAAAGCGCTCGAGTCTTCTATGTGATGTAGAAGAAGTCAGAGTGGTCGACTAAATTATGAGGGAATTTGTATTTGTCTAAAACTGTTGACTCTTTTGTCTGATGTAAAAGAAGTCAGAGTGGTTGACTAAATTATGAGGGAATTTGTGGACAATTTAGTTGGTTTTGAAAACGTTATCAAGGATTTGAAGGTTGCCATCTGAGTGATCCAACTGGATAATTTTGTCCTCCTTTTTGATGTCCAATGTCATGTTAGAAAAGATATGAGAAATTATTTCATGACGTTGCACATCAACAAGGAGGACAAAAGTATCCAGCTGGTTCACTCAGCTGGCAACCTTCAAATCTGATTGAGAAAATTGTCCCTATAATAATTTAAAACAAGATATTTATAATTTGAAAAATGAAGGTAATATCCTCCTCCGAGGAGACTTTAATGCTAGGAATCCAACTAAACAAACTACTCTTCTAATTAATGACTCCATCCATAATCCTTTATGTCTAGATGAGGACCTTATTTTATCTAATAGCTACAAAAGAAGCTCTGAAGACCTAATTGAGAATTTGTTTGGTACTGAA
This sequence comes from Picea sitchensis, assembly GCA_010110895.2. Lineage (NCBI taxonomy): Eukaryota > Viridiplantae > Streptophyta > Pinopsida > Pinales > Pinaceae > Picea > Picea sitchensis. The sequence continues at coordinate 295,383 of SNQJ01S0005152.1, read as the reverse complement.
TTGCTCAAGCGCTCCATCTCTTAAGAACTAATAATATGCAATGGAGTAATGAATTGGACAAACTCCAACCATATGACCTATATTCATGGGCTAGTTAGTAGTCATGGAAATACAAGGATCGTCAAACTCCAAACATAATTTGCCGTATCTTTCCTTCACTTATTATGAACTAGAAAGTCATGGAAATACAAGGATTGTGGCAAAATTCAAATTATGACAATCATTGTACTTCCATTACTTTCTTGATAATAAGGGAAGAAAAGATGTGGGAAATTCTTTCATGGTGTTTCCCATAAAAAACAAGGACAAAACTATCTAGTTGGTTCACTCAGATGGAAATGGTCAAATACTTGATAACGCGCTCAGAGCAAGCTAAATGGTCCACAAATTCCCTCGTAATTTAGTCGGTCACATTGAATCCTACATCGCACAAAAGACTCAAGCACTTTAGAAAAAAAGGACCTCTGAAAGCATAGAATCAGACCCATTATCATTCCTCGCGATAAGGGGTGTTCTCCTTCTCTTCCAACTACATCTCCAGTTCAATGTCCACATCCTCTTCTTGGGAAACCTTAGAGTACTGTGGGTCTTCATCAAGTACTATGGGGTTGTCTTGGGTTCCCGCTAAATTATTGGCCCCTCTATTGAAATATTGTAATTGCAAAGAGTAGTATATTTACTATTGATGTATTATTCATTATATCAATCCCCTTTTGTGGATTGATCATGTTAGGTATTGTAAATGACAAAATCCCCTTTTGCGTATTGGCCAAGCCCTAATTATAATGGGCTAAATGAAAAGTAGGCCCCAGAATATATTAAAGTGATTATAACCACCCATAATATATTAAATTCATTATAACCACCCAGAATGAGAAGTTGACCCTTCCAGTGATAAGACACACCAGTTCAACCCCTACGAGATTGTATAAATAAGAGAGGCTAGTGCCTCATTTGCTCACTCACTCACTTGATGATCAGAGTGAAAGTATGGAGATGCAGTCGGAGAAGAAGGAAGAGAGAGAGGCACATTCTTTGGTAAAGGAGAGTTGGAAGAAAATAAGCACACTCATTCTTGAGAACAAAACTCCAGTTTCCAAGTTTGATTGATTAAGTTGATAAGATTCAAAATGTGAAAGTGTCAAGAAAACACTTTAGTTGAGCTATTAGTCTTTGAATAGTACTATACTTGGTAGTATGTGGGCATATTGAGATAAATTCTTAATGTGATTTATACAACTAACATCTCCTCTAGGTGAAACTTCTTGTGGTGATTCCAAATTACCATGGAGGAATGTTTGATCACAACACTATATGAGTGTTGGCCTCATTTCATATTGTATTTCTTACTTTTGATCTTTGCTCCAAGTACTAGGCCACAAGTAATGGCTCTAAAGGAGATATTGTGATGATTATTCTTGTATTTGTTTTATCTACTATTATCAAAAGAGTATTATTCTTGCTTGTTGTTTTGTTGACCTTTTTTCAGGTCACAGGTGATAACCCTGAGAAAGCTATAGTGAAGGTTGTTGAAGGAAACATATTATATGAGACATGAAATAGACTATGTACATGACCATATACACTCATATACCAAAGAAGACGAAGAAGAAGCTAGCATTTGAGATTCAGAGTATCTGATATGAATATTAATTGTAGGGAGCAAAAGGCTCCAAATATGACTAAACATTAGAGCAAAGAACTCACAATATACTTAGACTTGGTATATAACACCAAGTATACACTGTAAGAGATGATGAGTATATGGACGGGTGTTGAATTATCATTAAGAAAAATCTGTAAGTGCACTACTACGACCAATGCTTCCTTTGGTAGGTAAGGTGAGCATTGGCTCCCTCTCGGCGCTCCCTCTAAGATCCCAACGCTATTTATGAGTGGCGCTGGCCTAGACCTATTGCCTAGCGCCGACGCTCCCTTCACAATGGTAACCAAACATTGATGTAAAATTCAGTGCTCCCTTGAAAAAGATGACACTGCTTGACCACCTATCAACATTTCCCATTTTTAGGACTTCCAACTCGGCTTCCAACTCTGCTCTGATACCACTTGTTGTAATTTCCAAATGTCCAAACACAAATATCATAATTCAAGAAAAGAATTAGAACACAGAGATTTAACTTAGTTCACCCAAACATTGCGCTATGTCCACCAAGCACAGGTATCTATTGAATTATTATTTGAATCAAGGATACTACAGTAGACGCACACTTATGTCACTCACCCTCAACCTGTACGGGCATACATCAATTTATAGCAATGTACATTAGAAACTAATTATTAAATGTAATCTCATCCATATGTTAACTTGGTCGTATTGGTTACAACCTACACTAGATTATAGGATCTGAAATCCTATTCATGGAAGAATTAGTTGTCACCAATTTCCAACAATACTACGAATTGTGTAAAGAGAGGCTAATAATTTCATAGCATAGGGACCTTTTTGGACAATGGTGATATAATGGAAGCCATCAATAAAAGAAATCACACAGACCTGAAAAACTCCTTTTCCATAAGGAAATATGTGTTGTCTACTTTAATTTGTCATTTGTCTAAAGCACTGGAGTCTTTGTGTGATGTAGAAGAAGTCAGTGTGGTCGACTAAATTATGAGGGAATTTGTATTTGTCTAAAGCTGAGTCTTTTGTGTGATGTAAAAGAAGTGAGAGGGTTGACTAAATTATGAGGGAATTTGTGGAAAATTTAGTTGGTTTTGAAAACGTTATCAAGGATTTGAAGGTTGCCATCCGAGTGAACCAGATGGACAGTTTTGTCCTCATGTGAAACATCATGAAATAATTTCTCATATGTTTTATTCCCTTATTATCAAGAAGTAATGGAAATACAATGATTGTCACAATTTGAATTTTACCACAATCCATGTATTTCCATGACTTGTTGTATTTCCATGACTTTCCAACATTTGATCTGATAAGTTCATGTGCTATAATGAAAAAAATAGCGTGAACAAATATAAAAAACCTAAACAAAAATTATTCAAAATCAAAGTAGTCTTATATTTATTCCTCTCAAAGCCTGCCCTGCCTGAGCTCTGCTCAGCCCCGTCGGTACTAGGTCATCGGTATTAGCTCTGCTTAGATTCAGGAGCATCATAACTACAATGAAGCGAAGGAAGAAATTATCTCTAGAATATTTTCAGTGTGCTTATGGTTGTTGTTGTTAGATATATTTAGATTAAGAGAGCGCTTCTTTCTCTTGCATTCAATCGGTGTTGCTTCGTTGTTGATCTTATTACTTCTGCTTCGTTGTTGATCTTATTAATGTAATAACACTCAATTGGTGTTGCTTCGTTGTTGATCTTATTAATGTAATAGTATTTGGATATTTTTGTGATTTGGAAAGTCAATAAAATATATTTTCCTATATTTAGATAAGAAAGTTTTATTTGATCATTGAAATGGTTATTTTTTCATAATGGTCTATTTGGATGATCAAATAAGATTTTCTCATCCAAATATAAGAAAATATATTTTATTGACTTTCCAAATCACAAAAATATCCAAATACTATTAAATTAATAAGATCAAAATCGAAACAACAATGATTTAATGAAACAACAAGAAGCACTCTCTTGATCTGAATCTCCTTAACAACAACAACCGTAAACACACTGAAAAGATTCAAGAAATAATTTATTCCTTTGCTCCATTGAAGTTATGATGCTCCTGAATCTAATCAGAGCTAAAACCAGCGGGCCTGAGCAGAACACAGGTAGGGCAGGCTTTGAGGGGAATAAATATAGGACTACTTTGATTTTCAGTATTTTTTTTTTGGGTTTTGTATATTCATTCACACTATTTTTTTCATTATAGCACACAAACTTACTAGATGAAATGTTGGTCATGATTTTCGTATTTTTTTGGTTACCATTTTATGTATCTTTAAGTGAGACTTTTCACCCGTGGATTTGGTTCAAATATTTTGTATTATTTTATTAGAAGTATGAGTCACTTTAATTTATTTAATTTATTTGTTTCGGACAGGAAAAATAGTTACACCGTTATTCTATTAAAATCAAGTGTACTTCCACTAAAAAAAAAAATTGTTTGATGATGATATTTTCAAAAACTTCTAATCTAAGTTTTGTTCAAAACCAGAAAACTAGGCGAGTACTATATGGATTCTATTGACAATTGACACATAGAATTACAAAATTTGTTCATATTAGTATACATTGAAAAAAATAATCTTCCTTTGTCCTCTTTTGGCTACAGTATATCTTGAACATATAACCACTTTAGAAAATCTTGAAGTTTCTTGTATTTATGACTTCCTCTTTGTAGAATTATTCAAAATAAATCCAGCCCAATGAGTTGTCCACAACTTTCTTGGAGAGTTTGTCAATTTTAGAATTGAATTCTCTGTGGATGTGTATGAACTGAATTCCATCAAAACTAGCTTTAAGTCTTTTAATTTTCTCTTTCCAACTTTGAAGATATAACATATTCAGATTATTGATTCCATTAATCCAATCAATAGTAACTTTGGAGTCCCCTGCAGCCATCCATTTACTTAAGGATAGTTTATGGGCAAGAAAGAGTAAGCCCGACAGTCCCAAGAGTTCAGCCTTCATGTTTTTTCCCTTCCCTCCTATAAAGTATGCTTTATAAACATGATGATCATTCATTTTTATGAAGATTCCAGCTCCACAAATGTCATTAATTGATGCTCCATCAAAAAAAACAATTGGACTCTCATAAAAAAAAACTGGATTTAGTAAAAAATCCATTTTTTCACCCTTACCTTTGTTTTTGTAATCGTGGATGTCAGTAGTATGTTATTTTGTCATCATATTTTCTACAATTTTCAAATAGCACTCTATTTCTATATTTCCAAATTCCCCAACTAACTAGGAATGGGATGTATTTCAAATCTGGATATCTTAAAAACCATTGGAGAAGGTTTTTTTCTATAGTAGACCTCCTCCATTCTTCAGGGAAATTTAAATCTTTAAAGATTCCTTTCCAAATACATTTTTTTAAAGATTCCTTTCCAAATACATTTTTTTAACCTCACAGTAGATTAATAGATGTCCATTCGTCTCATAATCTTGTATGCATAATGAACATACACCGGGCCTATTCCTCTCCTTTTCTTGTAATTTGCACCGGTTAAAATCCTATATGATAGACTTAGCCACATGAAGCATATGACTTTGCTTGGAATATTAAATTTCCATATTGGATTATACCACCAATTGAGATCCCCATAATGTGAAGTAATAGTAATACATTGATAATTTGGTTTCCCTGTTCCATGGCCACATCCACATCAGTTGGGCACTTGATTGATTAAGTATAATTTTGTTTCATTTTAAACCTGTAATAAAATTTTCCCATTCCAATGACAGATCTTCAGATAAGTTAAGAAGGTTGGAATTTATCGAGTGGTGAGAGTTGTCAGCTATATTAGGTACATCTCTGCTTGTGCCAAGGAATAAATACCATTTTTATTGAGGTTATGAATAAGTGAATCTCATAACTTGTAAGGAGTGTTATCACCAATGAAGGGATCCTTGCCAATCATGACCTATTTTCTGTTTCCAATCTCCCACGCTAAACACTAATTTATGAGAGGTATAGAATTCATAAAGTTTTTCCAAAAATTGGATGTTGTAGGATACTTGAAAACGCCTTTTCTTATCCAAGAAATCAAGTCTACACCCTTTAAATATTTTCTTTTAAGAATTTGACTCCAAAAACAACTTCTAGCTATCCCCCTCCAACAAGATCTTGCAGCTAATGAATTAGCAAACCAATAAATATTCTTTATACCCCACCCACCTAATTCCTTGGGAGAAGCTGTAAAAATCCTCTTCATTATGCCAACCACCTCTCATAACAACTGCAAATTTTTATTTTTTTTACAGGTGTGTGCACACGTGTACAAGGGAAATAAACAAATTCGACTCTACGTCGCCACCCGACGATGAATAAAATGCAAACCACGATGAACACAACAAGACGACATAAGACGCACAACAAGTGACTGCATGCAATTAATGATGATCAATCGACAATAAGGAAGACTGACTTCCCCCCCATCCTACCCTGCAATGGTTAGGACCTCCAAGACACATAAGCAATGATGAAGCCCAGGTTCCCATCGATTTTAACCATTTAAGGTCTCAGGGTTGGCGATTGTTCTGAGGAACATAGAGGTGTCTACATCCCACCCGACACAAACAGACCAAGCAAATGATGGTTACAACCAAGTACAACATTAATTTAACAATGGACTACAACCTATAAGAGTCTTAAGGCCATTCCAACTGGAAACTTTTAAATCATGATTCCTCATCAAGGTACCCTCTAAACATCATTCAAGGGACCTTATTTTGCAAGTCTGAACTTTGACTGGTTTAATAGTTAACAAGATAATTAGTCATTAGTTACAATCATGAATTTATTGAATAGTTCCAATTGTCATTAACGCAATAATTAACATTCATCTTTAATCATAGACCGATAATTAATGGCATATACTAAAATTATCGACGCAATCATGGTAAAATTTACATTAACATTCATTCGATGATCTAAGCTTGTAATTCGATTGACAATGATTATGAACCATTAATTGTCTCGACATGCCCTAATCATAAATCCATAATTAATGCAATATTATAAATTTTATGTTATAAATAACTTACAATGATGGCAGTGAAAAGGAAGATCTTCAGAAGTACCTTTACCTCCAAATAACATTTGTTACAACAACTTTCACAATCAACAGGATATATAAAATATCAATACTCTATGGAAGGAAAAAGATAGATCTACTCCATTATAACCATAGAAAACGAGACAGCTCTATATAACCGGTCAATTTGACAAATTATCAATAAAAACCCTATACCATTATCAAC
>SNQJ01S0005152.1:255305-278824 GCA_010110895.2 Picea sitchensis | reverse complement strand
CTGCGAACTATCTTCAAAATATGATTTTTGGAAGCTGACAAGTGTAACCTTTCTTAGGAAAAAGTTCTTAGTGAAGAGCTTGATTTTCCATTATCATGTCACTATCATGACATCACCTTTGATGACCAAAAATGTGGATAACACTTCTACCATATCAAAAGAGGCAAAAGAAAAAATACGAAAGTCCTTGGAGTAGTCTGGGATGGCAAGAACTAAGGATTCAGTTAAAGATTTCTTTATCTGATCAAAAGAATCATGGGACTTAGTAGTCCATTTGATTTCACTATCCTTCCTGAGAATGGATGTGATATACTTAACCAACTCTGCAAAATTTGACACAAATCTTCTCAAAAAATTATTTTTTTCAAGAAATGATTGAACCTCTTTTTTTAATATAGGAAGTGACAATGTTTGTATAGATTCAACCCTGCTAGAATCAATCCTTACTCCTTCATTTGACACGATATGACCAAATAATTTTCCTTCCTTCATGGCAAACAATGATTTTTTCGGATTCAAGGAGAGGCCATATTTTCTGCATTTCAAGAAAAAATTTCTTAAGTGATCACAGTGTTCTTTATCAAACTGAGAGTACATTTTTGTGCCATCTAAATAGATAAAAAAAAAATTATCCCTTTCCCCAATAAATTCTATTTCCATAGCTCGTTAAAAAATTTCCCCTGCATTCATTAAACCTAAGGACATCTTGTTGTACACAAATGTGCCCCAAGGAGTGGTAAAGGCCATCTTCTCCCTGTCTTCTAGAAAAACAAAGACCTGATTGTGTCCAGAAAATCCATCAACCATAGACATCTCGGTTGCTCCTTTAACCTTCTGTAATATTGCTCCATATTGGGTAAAGGGTAATTATCCTTTTTTGGGCTTCTGTTCAGATTTTAGAAATAACACAAAGTTTGATTTCTCCATTCTTTTTTCTTACTGGGACCAAATTGGCCACCAATTCGGAATACCAAAAGAAACATAGGATTGATTTTCCTCAACTTTTTCCTGAAGGGTTTGGTGTCTTCTTTTAATGGAATTATGTGCTCTATAATGCTTGTGTCATAAGTTTTGAGATCTTCATAAGTCCAAGCGAATACATCAGAAAATTCCTTCAACAACTTAGTATATTCTTCCCTCTTCTCTTCTGATAGGTTGCTTGACAATTTGACGTATTTTAGATTCTTTTCAGTGCCCAAATTGCGCTCATTTATATCAACATCATCAATAGAAACCTTCCCTTTCACTGCCACATCATTCCCGTCAAATAATCTTTCCAAAGGAACTAGTCCTTTTGGAATATGATTGCTAGGTAGCTGCACAATATGATGATTAGAAATTTTCTTGAGGAACACATCAGCATGAGGAGTAATTTCTGAATCATGATCCTGGTCAATGTGTAATGCAAAAAACTCATCAACAGTCTCAAGGAAATTTTTAAGTTCTAAATCATCTTCAAACACCTTCCAATATTTTACATTGTCCGGTATAGAAGGCATGTACTTCACTTCTACATCATACTTGATCTTGGGTGGTATAGGAATTCTGAAGTTGCTTGTTGATATAGCCAAAAAATCAACCATGGTATTCTCTTCTCTAGGAATGAATGATATGTTAAAAGAAGAGAAAAAATTGTCCACCATATCCCACACTTCATTTCTGTAAGATCTAAGCCTACGGTGCTTGGTTTGATAAAGATTTTTAATATAATGGACTATCAATTCAACATCCCTGAATACTAATAACTCTTCTATCCCCGTGTCTTTATCTTCCCTCAAACCCAAGACAAGAGCCTTATACTCTCCCACATTATTAGTAGTCTCAAATTCTAGTTTATATGACAAAGATATAGATTCTTGAGTTGGTGAGACAAAGATGACCCCAATGCCAACAACTTCCTTGTAAGAGGCTCCATCAAAGAACATCTTTTGAACATAAGTGGTTAGAAAAGGCTCCTCATAAAAGGTAATGGACTATTTTTTGATTTCTAGCGGGGCTTCAAGAACATCAATGAGCTGCAAATTGCTAGATCCCAGATTTGTATCAAAAGAAAAAATAGGGTGATTTGTGGGGTTTGCTTTATCACTAACGATGTAATCCAATTGATCTTCCCTATAAAGTCTTCTATGCTCTCCCCTAAAAACCAGAATAGTAGCATAAGAGAGATCCATCTGCAAGGTTTCCCCAAGTATTTTTATCCAGGATCTTGACAAAAGCATGTCAAACTTGGGGGGAACATCAACAACTATGATATCCATAGGTATACTCTTCATGGGAAACTGAAATAAGGTCACCTCCATATCCTTAATGACTCCAAGACACTTGAATTTTCTGGAGTCAAAATAATATAAGTCATGATAAGTCTTTGTGATTTCTAACCCAAGTTCATCCATAACAGATTTTTGCATAAGATTGTGGGATGCCCCTAAATCCATGAGACAATTGTGTAGCACCTTATCATGTATATTTAGTGAAGTATAGAAAGGTGGGGATGAATCATCTTTGTCTTCTATCAAAGGACCTAAAATCACTGTTGTTTTTCATTTTGTAGATTTATTGAATCAGTGGCATTTGGAGATGATTCAGGCTATAGCGTTTTGGATAAATATTTTTTAAATTCCTCATTTTTTATCAATTCAAAAAAAGGTAAAGGGATCTTTATTTTCTGGATCTCATTCCCAAAACTGAATGACTAAGAAGGTTTCAAGATTTCTTTGGTTTGGAAAGGATTTATGATCAGAACTTGTGGGCTTTAAGAGTCTTTTTCCTTATTGCTCACTATCATAGCCTTGGCAGGATCTTTTTTTTGGGTAGGTTGATTAGGGGATCTAGTTTTTTCTTCATTCTTCTTAGATCTCAGATTATATCTACTAGCATTTTATTTTTCTTTCTCTCCCTTACTTAACTCATTAATTTGAATATCCATTAAAGATTTATCATAAGAGGATTGAGTCAAGTGTGGGGATGGGGATGTGTCACCTAAGCAGTGAATATCAAGATCAACTTCTACCTCATCTTCTTCTTCATCAACAACCAAATTATTTTGGAGAGGATCGTGTACCCTCTGATCATCTCTCTCTTTGTTTCTGGGATCTCTGGGAAATATTTGGGGAGCATTATTTTCTCACATGTAGTTATCTCTGTTATCGATGTTTTGATCATTTCTATATGTATGTTTCCCTTCTGATTTTAACTTATCAATATTGGTGGAAAGAGATTTTACTAATTTAGTCAGCTCATCTACTTGACAATGGACAATAGAGGAATCATAAATTGAAGCTTTAGCTCTGTTATTCCTCCATCCCTATCATATTTACCACTGAGCTTATCTAATGCCACTATATTGGATTCTACCTCTAAGGCATCATCTTTCATATGAACTAAGGAAGGTGACCTTCTTTTTCTCCAAAGGAGGCAGAAATCGGGGTTAAATTCACTCACATAAGTAATTTTTGTAGAGGTTTCATTGGGTTTTATCTCATCAGGGATCTTGTTGTACATTTTGTTAAATCTTTTAGAAAATTCAGAGACAAACTCTCCCTCTTTCCTTTTTAAGGATCTGAATTCTGTGATATACTACACAAAGTCTTTTTTGGCCCCCCAATGCCTCAAGAAGGCTTCATACAATGCTTCATTACCAGTAATGGATCCAGAGGCCAGACCCCTAAACCACTTCCTAGCCTCACCAAAAAGTCTTTATACGAAAACCCTCATCCATACATCCTCATTTTCAATATTTTTGTTATCTTCATAGCTATAGAAAGAAACAAGATGTTCCTCATCTATTATATCTTCTTCTCCAGTGAATTTGGGCATGTATTTCAAGTAGTCTCTAGGAGGGAGAGCATTCACTGGCTGAGGTAAGACTAGAGGAACATATCTTGCAGCCACTATGGAATCCATCCTATTTGCAGGGGGGTTAACAACTGCCATTTGATTTTGAACTCTTGGTGAACAAGAAGGAGAAGGAGACTTGACTGTCTGCAAATTAGGATAAGAATGAAGGTATGAAAGGGGGTTTTCATCTTTCAAAATGGAGGGCTGAGTCTTGTAAGAAGATGGCAAGGTTTGTAAAGGGGATGAAGTTTCCAATTCTTTGGCAGCAAAAATTTAATAGAAAGAGGAGTGGCCAAACCTAAAGTGGGGAAATCTTCAAAACTATCAAGATTGAAACACTTTTCAATGTCAGGGGAAGAGAAAGCGTTAATGTTTTCTTCTTTCAATTCAGTTTAAGAGGAAGAGTATTCAAAAGGAAACTCTTCAGAATCAAGTTTCTTAGATACTTCAGCAGAAGGTAAAGAAATCTTACTTGATAAAACAACTGGAGTATGAAGGGAGGAATCAGACAACTGACTAGAATCACTTGTAATAGTAACACAAATTTTTTTAGAGAAGCTTTTCCCTTCCTTATTAATTTCACTGGGTTAGCCTCAGATGGAACCAAAGGTATCTATGGATTTGATCTCGTATGTCTACCTTTAGGTGCCAGAGGTAAAACAATGGAGTCACGAGGTTCAAGCTACAATCTTCAAGATACTGAGTTCTAATACACCTTTAGAAATAGTAAACCATGTCGTTTAATCCCAGGGAAAAGTCTTCAAATCATTCCCTGGAAGCAGCACCAAGAATGTTATCACTTGGAATCACCTTCATATTTCTTGGAAGGTAAGCCCAGTATGCATCAGGTTATATATGAATGTAAGAGTGTTTTAAAGGGTCAAATGGAATGGGACTCAAAATGATAATGTTCCAACTCAAAAAATAGGGCTAGCATGCACCAACAATCAAGGTGTTGACTAACTTCAATCAGTAATTTGGGAGTGAGTATAAATAGAAGGAAGACTTGACTAAGAGGAATGTAGGGGCTACTGCAAACATCAGGTCTAGAAAATCCTAAGGAAGAAAGTTTCTTAACGTAAGATCTTATTGAACTCAGAAACTAAGGAAGATAAATAAACATCACGATAATATCATGATAAAAAATCCACCATAACATCACCACAATCATTCATGTGAATCATTCAAAGCATGAACATTTAGAATTAGAAGCAAATAAGATGAAAGAGAAGATGATTTCTATTAGCCAAAATGTCTTAAGTCCAGTACATAGCTAGATAACAGTCACTTCATCCAAATATTACAGTCTAAGGGAGGCTTGTTCAATGATCTGAACCTGCTAAAGAAATTAATCTATCTATTTATAAAAAAAGGGATGCAACATCTGTAGATACAATCTAGACTTCTTCCCTTCAAAATATCTAAACATTTATTTGATCTAACAACTTATTTAACAACCTATGCTATAAAACAGGAAAATGTTGGTAACTAATCCAACCAAGATTCAAACTAATTTGATTCTCTTTTGCTTCACAACTCCTCTTTTGCCATGTGTCTTTTAGGAGCATGTCGTTGTCCTCATAATGCTATCTGTTGTTTCTACAATTTTCTCCATCATCATCCATCCAAAAAGATGTCGGCCTAACCTTCCTGGATCCCTGGTGTCTGCTGGTAGCTTCTTTAGGTAGCATCATGAGTAGCATATTTCACAACTGGATAAGTAAAAAAAGTAGCGCATTTCTGTAGCATCACTATGCTACGCCATTATGCAGACTCTATTCTCTGCCAAATATTAGATAGCCCCTTTACGTAGCGTCGTTGTGTTGCGTCTGTGTACAGGTTCATTCTCTACAAGATATTAGGTAGCACATGTAGGTAACTTTACGCTTTCTTTTCTATACAGGGGCTTCTTGTTTCTCTTCCATGGGATTTTGAATAGGGGTTTCTAGTAAAGAATTCTCTTTAAAAACCTCCTTATGAATCGATGACCTTGTGAAAGGTATTTTACCCTTGATTTCGACTGCTGGAGGAGACGAGGAGAATAGTAGCTTCTCCCTTTCTCACATATATGTGAGCGGGCTCACATATATGTGAGCCTCTTGGATGTATCTTTGGTAGAATAGGGAATCTCTTCTAATCCTGGTGGAGGAGGTGGTAAAAAATCTCTTTGTGGGGAAGGACAAGATTCCTCCTCATCTCATGTGACCTACTTGCTGACCTCTGAAACTTGAAGAGGGGATATGCCCTTTCTCTTCCTACTGGTTCATGCTTTACTAGAATGGGTGGGTGATAAAGGACTTGCCTTCTGTGATTGAGGAGTTGATACTATATCCAACTTGAAATGAGAAGTCACAACAAAATGCTCTCATGAAATATCTTTCTTACCAATTCCTAAGAGACTAGCATTCTGATCAATCCAGAGTGGAAAAGGCTAAAATCCACATCCTTAGATTTGGCTTGAATTGTGTCTGCCATCTTACCTATGCTCCTTAACAGGTAATAGGGAATATTCATCTCAACCTTACCAGTAAAATGTAGCAAAATCCTTATATGGTACTAATACAATGTGTTAAATCTCCCTTCACATGTAAAATATCTCTATATGATCTTCAATATCATGTCAAATTGTTCAATCAGTTGACTCCTTGACATACTTTTAGAAAAAGCATTGGCTTGATATTCAGGTTTAAATATATATTTAGCATAGGCTGAACTCAAATCCATGGCTTTGAACCACTTTTCACCTGAAATGGGAATTCCTGTTTTAGCTGAGATAGAGGCTTCAGTCACCTCAAATTCCAAATCCCCAACCTTGGTTTTCCTTCCATCAAAATGTAATGCAAACTATCTGGATACCTCTGGATGGCCTCTCTACATATTTTGGCATAAAGAGAGGCACCCCACTCTTTGAAAGACCTCTCTTTCCATGGGCTATGTATCAAAAAGATGCATCTTCTTGGGTTCTATTCTAACCACCTTGCCACCTTTGTGTGTCTTCCTCGATTGAGGAGTATCCATGACTTAGAATGTGATCCTTTAAAGGCTTATGGGATAGTAATAACTAGGAAGGCTTTAAATCGGGCTTCAAATGTACAAGGTTGACCTTTTAAAATAGACTAGTGGTAGTAATCCAAGCTTGACTGTGGGAACTACACCCTTAGACTTGTACAAGTATTTGAGAGTGTAAATGGTGAGGGGGTAATCCAAAATTGGTCCATTGCAACTGAGTAAAAAGAATTAACTCCAAGATGAAAGGAAGTAGGGGAGGTAGAGTGTGTTTAAGCAGTTCCTCTAGGTATCCCAACGCATACGCAGAGGATAGGCTATTTAAGAGCTTGCAATTTCAATGGGTAAGGAAGACAACATTAATCAGACCTAGATATAGGCAATGAAGGTTACAGTTCTAAAAAAGATAGAAGACAAGTTTATCATGCAAAGATGAGTCCCTTAAAATTGTGCAAGCTTGGCAAACCAAAACCTTAGAACAAATTTCTTGTGAAAATTAATACGCAAAGGAGGCAACACGAGATAACTGTGGAGTAGACACCTGTTGGAATCTTCAACGAAATCTCAGGATGAAATTTTGAGAACTTTGGCCCTTGAATCTACTTCAGCCTCAAATTTTGTTGCCTTGTTGTTGCCTGATCATAACTTGTGAATTTACGCAGTGCATCACTGTTGAGTTTTTCAAAATTATAAACCGTTACCAGGGCTCATAAATGAAATATATTGAAGGCATATTTAACCAACTCCTGGCACTAAAAACAAGGAACATGACATCAGTCATGGCAATCATGACTCATGGTGGAAGTATGATGAATGGGAAAGGCGGTACTAAACTGCCTGATGAGTGAGCAATGCTACAGTTAAAAAAATATTTGGATAGGTAAGAAAGGACAATGAGGCATTCCTATGAGGTCATGAGTGAGGAGATAGGTGTGTCACATCAATCTAGTCATGGAAGGGATCGACCTAGGGACAAGTCATGAAGGGGACCAAAAAATAAGTCATGAGTTAAAATGATTCTAAGACCAAAAATCAATTTGAGGATCAAAGATATGACTCAAAACTTTAATCATCTAAGGGGTCCTACCAAACATAAACTTTAAAGGGATGAAACTTTAAAAAATTTAAAATCTAAGTCTTAAAAAATGATAAAATAAAAATAAAAGACCCCAGGCAATTTAGTGTGATAACACTCCTACCAACACCATTGCAAATATTGTGTATCTCACTAGAGTTCAAAGGGAAATATTTCCGCGATTCAATATTAATGAGAAAGGAGGTTCTCAACCAACAACAAAAAGAAAAGAATAGACCATTATAGAGACGATTCAAGATGTGATTAACTCTCAGATAGGTTATAGTAGTCCAAGCAACAGGTTCTCAAGAACTTACCCAATGAAAGAGGGACCAGAAATACGCATAACGATTCCTTACTTGCATGGAGCAGGTAGCCTCCTCGTCTTCGGGGTTACGCACAAAAAATTTGTAGACATTAACGAAGAATGTTTTTCTCCAGACCTCATAGAACCTAGGGTAAATATTGAAACAATAAGTAATAGGGAACCCTGCCGAATAGATCAATGGTGTTAATGACAAGTTGTACCTCAGCCATGTGATTAGAGTGAGGTGGTGGGATTACAATGGGTACAACAGACGAGCGATGATCCCAAGGGATTACATTTCAAAATGACATAAATAGTTTAGGCATGGTGTAATTTAAACAATGACATTCATATCTCTGTCTACCTCAAATCAAATTTATGGTGAATGCAATGTCAGCTTGTTAGGCTTATAGTTCATTCTTTGTTTCAGTTAGTTAGGGTTTTACTCCTACTGTCGGATCTGTTAACCATTTTGTTTTGAAGGTTAGTTCAAATGAGAAGTTTAAATGACACGAAGATGAGAAGCCACACCAATTGTTAATTACAGCCCTTACAAAGCTTTAACGCTTACATTTTGGTGTCGTGATACCACTAACTCGGTTAATGGAAACCTTTTAGTTATGACCTATAGTTTAGTCAATACATTCGTCCTAGGGTCATTGTATGCATCCTTATGTTACCATAGTATGCCCTATGTTTTGTGCATTCAAACTGAAAATGCTATGGTGAATACATTATGTATTTGTTTAAGGAACCTAACTAGTTTCCACCTTCCTTAAGAATAGGATTGAGATAGAGTCTTCCTTTTACAATTGATCCAGGAAATGATATGTGTAAACGATAGAAGATAAAATAAGTAATCAAATTACTCTATTATTATAGTTAAGAAATGTTTGGAAGGCATTCAAATCATTTGAATAATTCTATAGACCCTATTTAATTTTTTTTAAATTGGTAAATTTGGGGTACATTACAAGATGGTTAGAATTTCTAAGTGAATATGACTTTTATATAAAGCATATCAAGGGGAAAGAGAAAAAAGTGGTTGATGCACTAAGCAGAAGAGTGCATGAATTATATTCTACAACTATTAGCATGTAACAATTAGGTCTGAAACACAGAATTTTAGAGGTTGCAAATTTAGATTTCCAATACAAGGAATTAGTGGAAAAATTACAGCAAGGTAACTTATAGCAGAAAATTGAAGAATACAAGGTAGATAATGATGAAATTCTCATGTACAGGGGAAGAATTTATGTACCAAATTCTCAAAAATTGAAAATTTTGATATTGGGAGAAATGCATAATGTACCTTATGCTGGGCACCCAGGTTATCAGAAAACTATTGCAACTGTCAAAAGCCAATATTATTGGCCAGGAATGAAGAAAGAGGTTGTTGATTTTATTGTCAAATGTTTGGAATGTCAAAAGTTAAAGGTTGAGCATAGACACCCAACTAGTTTGCTATAGCCATTAGTCATTCCTGAGTGGAAATGGGAAGTCGTAACAATGGATTTCATCACCAAACTTCCCAGAACAAATAAGCAACATGATTCTATCATGGTAGTGGTGGATAAGCTTACTAAAGTTGCCCATTTTATTCCAGTTAAGCTCACTCACAGGGAAATCAACATCGATGATGTTTATATGAAATAAATTTCTATATTACATGGCATACCCAAGACAATTGTTTCTGACAAAGATCCAAAATTTACCTCAAAATTTTGGAAAGAATTATTTAACGGATTTTGAACAAATTTGAATTTTAGTACAACTTATCATCCAGAATCAAATGGACAAACAGAGAGGGTGAATGAAGTGATTGAAGATATGTTGAGCATGTTTGTGATAGATAAACCATCAAAATGGGAAGACTACCTACACTTGGTAGAGTTTTCTTATAACAATGGGTACCAAGAATCTCTAAAGATGAGCCCATTTGAGGCACTTAATGGAAGAAAGTGTAACACACCAGTAATATGGGATAACCCAACATATAGAGCAGTGGTTGGGCCATATTTTCTCAGGGAAAGGGAGGAGAAAAGAATAAAAATAAATCAAAATTTCAAAGGCTACCCAAGACAGGCAAGAAAGCTATTCTCATA
This sequence comes from Picea sitchensis, assembly GCA_010110895.2. Taxonomy (NCBI): domain Eukaryota; kingdom Viridiplantae; phylum Streptophyta; class Pinopsida; order Pinales; family Pinaceae; genus Picea; species Picea sitchensis. The sequence goes on along the minus strand of SNQJ01S0005152.1, from coordinate 268,494 downwards.
AGGGCAGACCTCACAGGGAATTCAATGTGGGAGACCATGTATTTTTTAAAGTGAAAGCCAACAAAAATTCCCTGAAGTTGGGATATTGTTCAAAGTTGGCAGCTCGCTATTGTGGGCCATTTGAAATCCTAGAGAGAATTGGTCCAATAGTTTATATGATTGCACTACCTGCATCTATGTATGTTCATAATGTATTCCATGTATCTATTCCCAAGAAATATATGTCTGATGTTAATAATGTTATTGATTGGAATGTGATTCAGGTGGAGCAAGAAAGCACTTTCCAAGTGCATCTGGTACACATTCTGAACTGGAAAATCAAACAGCTCCAGAATCGATCTATATGGGTTATAAAGGTCAAATGGACCTGGTACAATCCTGAGGATGCTACATGGGAGCATGAGGATGCAATGCAGGAAGAATACCCACATCATTTTGAGGATTTTTGAAAATTTTGGGTATATGTGTACATGATTGACTGAGGACGATGCATAAATAAGGGCAGGGGATTGTAATATCCCTAGGACAAACCCAATTGTAATGTAAATTAAAATGTACCTAAGTTAATGAGTTTTTTGATAACATTTTTGTATGCACCTTTCATGGCATAGTGTGTGCATGTATTGTGCAATAAAATGAGGGAGTGTGGACATTCTAGGATACCGCGTGCAGCAACTTAAGTGTGCGTGATTCTGAGGCCAGTGAGCCTTTGTGTGTATGTTGCATTTTATAGGCTAGTGAGCCAGTTATCATAAGATAGGATTCTTATGTTTTGATTAGGCTAGAGATCTTAGATGTTAAAGGATACTACGTCTAATTTTGTATATATCTCATAATTAATATAAAATACATCACTACGTGCAGACCGACGATGATAAAAGAGATGGGGGACTAAACTCCACTAGTTAGGGAAAGGGTGGGGGATAAAAGTAAGGAAAATGACTAAGGTAGGGAGCTTAAGCCAAAAATGAATATGATATTAATATTTCTTAAAGTATAAAGTATGGCTAATTATTTTATCATAAGTTCCAAAGTTGGGGACAAGTGGGCCAAAGTAGCTCCCAACATGACAAGTGTCAAATTGGGGACATGCATACATATTTTGGGGACTTAGTTCATTTTGGGGATTCTTCCCATCATTCATTCCATCATTCATCCATGATTCAATGACCATTGTCACTCACACAGTTAGTTATCCTTCATACATTCCTATCACTATATCCAAACTTGTATCCATAGTCATACTAATTCATGTACCTGATTAGCTTCGGAGCCGGACTAAAAAAGTAGGTTGTTAGGCTCGTCGGATATTAAAGAGGCGGGTTGTCAAGATCGTGAGTAATTTCTCTCTGGGTGAGAGAATTGTTGGGAATTGATTTCCTAAAGGTTTTGAACTATAGCTACAATGATCTAAGACTTCGTGTACAACCTGTTGCTAAATCCTGGAAAGGATGTGGGGCAGCCTAAGGACTGTTGAGCAGAGAAGGCACACACTTCTTGAGGTGGGATAGGCATGTGGGGAATGAAGGATTGTAGGCCATTAGTTTTAGTTGGCACCTATGACAGAGTATTTCTTGTTGTCCATGAGCCATTAGCCTGGTTAGGAACCCCTTTACTCGGGTGGAGTTTAGTCCCACCTCGGGGGTGACCCACTAATAAGAGTGATGAGAAGTGTGGTCTAAGGATGGGAGGTTAGTGGAAGGTATGCATGTAGTTGGTGACATTCTTACCAAGATAAGTGTCAATTTTGTGATAAATTTACATGTTGCATTGTTATTTACATGTTTATTTTTATGGGTTTATCTTATGCATGGTTATAATTATCTGTATGTTTATGGGTATTTCTTGTATACACTTCATGTCTATGTTTACTGTTATTTCAATATGAATTTGTGAATTTATGAAATGTATTTGTTTGTTTACATTTTATATATAATGCTTCCGCAAGAGTTCTATGTGTATATGTTTTAATTGCATACAGTTCAAAAAATTTATGTGACATAACTCAGTTAGGTGTTGGGTATTCTATAGTTTGTTCCACAGAGAGAAAGAAAGGGTTCTCTGGCATAGCGTGACCTGGCATGGATGGTCAGGGACATTACACCCAAGGAGGAGGCCAAGGAGACCATTTTGTTGAAAGATTTGAATGGTGTTGGAAAAGATTTATATTGGGTAAGATCTGAATCGTGTTGTAAAAGATCTATATTGGGTAATGGAATACTTAATCATTCTTTAGTAGATTTTTTGTTGTAATTTCTTTGTATTTAGCTATAGTTATTTTCTTTCCACGTGAATAACATAAGCATGAAGAAAATATTTCCAATTAAAGTTAGGGTTTCTAGCTTTGTTTCTATCATTTTTTTGTCATCTAGATAAGACCAATAGATTTGCACATCTAATAAGACTTAGGGTTTCTAGCTTAGTTTCTATTATTTTTCTGTGATACAAATACAACCACTAGATTTGTAGATCTAGTGGTACTTGTTGCAAAATTTACACAACAGTATATAATAAAAGTAGTGGGCTAATTCGGGAGTGTCCCTCCCGATTTCCATTTTTTAGGAAAAAAATGGGCTTGAACCCTTTCAAGGTAGTCTGAGTTTAGCATTGATCAAACTTCCATGCATTTCATAACCTTACCCCATAGGTTTTGCTCCTTTTTAAACCAACTGAGATGCTCAAAAGAGAGTTCTAGATTTGCCTAAAATTTACAAGTTTGCAGGGAGAGGGCCTGCCAGAAAGATAACTAGAGAAGGACGATTGCTCCTGAATTAGAATCAATAAATTAAAAAAAAATTGGAAAATCAAATCAAATAAGTATGGTTTGGGTAGGAAACCTAATGGTGCTCTGTCAACGATCCTACATACCCCGCAGGGTCTCTGTGCCTAACCTCCCGGTCTTCAGGATCGTTCAAATTCTCAACCGAGCTGAATTAGCTCTTTAGATTCCCGAGTTGAATCTCTGCTCAAATACTCGATCCACAGGTCCTTTCTTCTTTCCTCACGACCTCTGCATGAGCCGTGAATAATTTCCCCATAGGAAAACTGTTATCGGGCTTCAGGGTTTCGGTATTCTTGCTGTCGAAAGCTTCTTACCCCTCCAATCCCCGATTACCGATGAGCTCCTTTTCACCTTAGCCCCTACCGGCTATGCTCTCTATTCCATGTGACTAGCCCTTATAAGAACGCAACCTTATCTTCTTATGTTGGGGTTTCCAACTTCAAAACCCAATGCGCCCTTTTTGTGTGCTAACCCTCCTGGCTAGGCCCTGGTCCACGTGACCGCTACCATATGACCTCAGTCAACCTCCCATCGGGGTTTCAAGGTTTTCGATGTCACAATACATACATCCTTTGGATCCATGATCCCTCAATTCCCAATACGCTTTAACCTTAGCTAGCCCTCCTAGCTTAGCCCCAGACCAATGCGACCATCACCTGTGACCACAACCTTACCCCTTCGGGGTTTCAGGGTTTGTGATGCCAAAATGAATACACCTACGGGATTCCCAATCCCTCGAATCCCGATTCTCCATCGTACTGACAGCTGGACTCCACTATGGTTCTGTCCTCCTTCTCTGCTGTGCTGACAGTTGCCCCCGCCCCACTCATCAGGGTTTCGTGTTTTGTAATTTCAAAATGCACAAATCACTTGCCCTTGGGATCTCCGATATCCCAATGAACAAAACTCCGATGGATGCTTCCCTATCGGGACTTTCCCGATAACACTGATGGTTGCCACGCATCCTTCCAAATGGATGGTCCCGATTATGTAGGGATTTAGGGACTTTCGATGTCCTGGTTCCTTCGACCTCGAGAACTCTGATTTCCCGATTTTTCGACTCTCGCCAGATCCCTGACACCTGTCCCGTGTGGATGTATGGCTCAGATTTTGTTGGAGTTTCCGATCTGGACTTCCCCGATCTCTTGTCCACGAGAATGCCGATTTCCTGATGCTCCAAAACGTCGATGGCGCTTGATTTCCACCACGTGTCCTTTGTCAATGGATGGTCTAGATCCTCGTCAGGATTTCACGGCTATTGATGTCCTGATTCTCACGACCTCGAGAATCCTGATTTCCCAATGGCTGATATCCTGATGGATAAACCTCGTGCAGCTTCCACAGATCTGATGGTTGTCGGGTATCTGTTCCAGATCTGACGACCCATATCTGTTCTTCTTGTGCACTCCTCCTCCAGAGACTAAACTTTACGCTACTCCTTTCGATCCAACGACTGACGAGATTTTTGCATGAGATCCGACGACTCTTGGTCTCCTCCTCCTGTAGGCTCCTCTTGAGCTCCTCCTAGACATAGAAAACCAACGGTCCAGATTTCTTCTCCTGCCGATCTGATGGTGGCTTCTGCTCCTCCTGAGCTTCCTACGCTTTTGTCCTGCCTTGGGAGAATTTCCAAGGTTCTAATGGCCTCGACCTTTGCTTCGTCTCTGCGAACTCTACGACTATGAGTTCTCGACTGTGCACGTAAAAATGCTATCCTTCCTGAGATTCTTTCCTCGGATCCTCAAAGGATTCTTCGACTCCTACACTCCTTGCAGAGTCTTCTCATGCACATGTTAGTGCTATCTCTTCTGAGTTTTTCCTTCTTCTCCAACAACTCCTTGTAGAGTCTTTCTAGGTATTCAGCAACCGAGTAAATATCCTTCTATGGACACTTCCTCCAACTCTAGAACCCAAAGAGTTCTCTTCTCTTCTGTGCCTATCTACACACTTACTCGATGCCCTCCTGGTGGAGTATCTCTTCCACAGAATGTTCAACAATTCTGTCTTCTTCTCCTCTGCACCTATGCACCTGCTCAATGCACACCTGGCAGAGATCTCATAGAATCCTCATTGATTTTGGTCTTCCTCAAACTCACAACAGAGTCCTTCCTCTATGCACCACTGTACACATGCTCAATGCCCACTTGGCAGAGCTCTGTAGAACCCCTCATAGATTCTGTCTTTTGTCTTCAAACTCTCACAGAGTTCTCCCTTCAATGCACCATAGTGCATACGCTCAATGCCCACCTGGCAGAGCCTTTACAGAATCCACAATAGAATTGTGGCTACAACTGTGTCTCTCATACACAACCTTGCCTCCAAGGTATTCAACAACCTTGAGGTCTTTCTCCTGAGTTGTTGACTCCAGCTCTTGTGCCTCAACACACCTTTGTCTGAACCCACAGTGCTCAGAAGTGCATCCTCAGTGCACCGGTATTCAGAGACCGCAGTACTCTGTCACGCCCTCCTGGCATGAAACCTCAACGACCTTCACCCTGAAATCAAACGCACTCCTGCAAATGCACAACTACAACATACATTCACAATATGAAGAACACTCACAGACATCCATATAACACAAAACTCATGCAGGAAAAACTGCTTCTGATTATATTAAAATGGCAAATGCCTATATTTACAAAGGTGTTCATGAGCTCTCTCTGACTCTTCTCTTCTCTACTCTACATGCAGATCCTCACACAACTACGACTCCCCCATTTTCAAAATGATATCTCAAAATCTCTTTTACCAGAGGGGATCATCGATTGCTTCCCTCCAGGTCTACCTACTCTATTCAATTACAATAAATGGGCTATATAGTCCGCTATCGGATCTGGATATCATCCATACAACACATTAAATGCCTATCTTATCTACAGCCTGTGCAAAGGCACGGCTTCCATGGCTCACCAACCTAAGCATTTAATTACATTCAATTTCAAATTTGAATAAGGTTGTGCCTCTCTCTTCAGCTTTGAATGCACGCTCCCGACGTGGCTGGCTGGCTAGCTGGCTGACGTGGAGAGATGCTCCTACATCAAACTCCTCAGCTTCAAAATCATGATCTCCTACTCATACGCTTCCCCTCTAAGCGGTTGGAAATCCTCCTGGATCCCAAACAAATATCTGGAGTTGTTCATCCGCTCCATCCTGCTGCTGCTGCTACGCCTCTGCTACTGCTACCTCTTCTCTACCCAACTTCTTCTCACTGGAAATTCTTGCTGACCCCAACATCAGCTTCCTAATTTCCTCGATCACTACATCCAGCTACTCCCATGGCTGGTCTTGTTCTTGCAGTCTCCTCAGCTGCAAAAATTTCCTGCAATTGGGCAGATCGTTATGATCTCCCATGCTATCTTCTTCATTTTCATCTGTGGTTTCAAGTTGCCATTCTACTGCAAACTTCAGCTCTGCAGTCTCCCTTTGAATGACTTGACGTTCAGTCACCATCCCTGACAATTCAACTTCTGTCAGTTTTCTTGCTGGCTCTGGATTGTTCAGCCAATCCTCCAGCATCTCTAGCTCCATCTCCCATGGAGTGATAAATCTGCTTGCTTTCTTCTCGACTTCCTTTGCTGCTAGATCCAACGCTACAGCTCTTTCAGCTTCCTGGCTGAATATGTTGAGACACTCCTCAAAATGCTCATTCTCCTCTTCGTTTTCTTCTGCTTGTGCTTGGGCAATCTCAAACACCTGCTCCAATTCTTCTTCTTTTCTGACAGTCATCGTCAGCTGTGACTGTTCTTTTGTTGTTGTTGCACCATCTGCAACACATATTTCTACCTCCTCCTGGGCACATGGTAGGAATATCCCAATTCCCCCAATCATCAAAAGATCATCCTGATCTTTCACCTCTGTCAGTTGCATCTGCTGATCCAAATTTTTCTTTGATCTCACCTGCTCTGTCAGCTCCCCTGGCTAATTCCAACTCATTTATGAGTTTATGAGACCCACAGATAGTCTCATCTACTCATCCCTGCCCACCTGGCAACATGGGATGCCCCTGCTACTCTCCTGGAATACTATGAGATCAACTGATCCCATCTTCATCAGCACTCCTTGCTGAATTGAACTCTCCTCCGAGTCCATGAGACCTTCAGATGGTCCCAAATTTTCATCTCTTCTCACCTAGCAGTTTAAGATGCTTCCACTACCCTCCTGGCAGTCTTCGAGATCCCGTAGTGACCTCTTACCATTTCCCAGCTGGAAATGTGAAATTCTCTGGATGTACTCCTGACAGTCCATGAGATCCTCAGCTGATCTCAACTTGTCTTCTTCATCATCGAGACCTCTCCCAGTCTCTGGCTCACAGTGATAAATCATTTGTTCCTCTGTGGCCTTGAGGTTTTCAGCGTACCTCAATCATCTCTTTAAAAACCTGTGCTGCCCTTTGACCATCAACTCCTTGACTGACCATTTTTCTTTTTCCTTCTTCATGGGAAACTCACGCATCCGTCTCAACCTTCTATCCTACTGCATCCGCAGTTTTCATTTCTCTATGTATGCCTTTAATTCATAGAGATCTTTATCCAGTTCTTTATCCATTTCTGCAAGCCTTTCCGCCTTGATTTTCTTCCTTCCAACATGCCTGTGGTCTTCAGTAACCATGGTGCTGTGTCTATCTGCCTCCCTGACAGATATGCTGCTGTCACTCTGCATCTTGAGTGTGTCCAGCTTCATTTTACAATCCTCTCACAGTCTCCCTAACTGTCTTCTCGACTTTTTTCTACCTGCAAACAATCGTCATAGAGTCCTCAACAACTCTGTCTTCTGCCTTCTCTCCTCTTCTTGAAATATACAAATAGAGTTCAGCTCTGATACCACTTGATGGCACTCTGTCAATGCTCCTACATACCCCGCAGGGTCTCTGCGCCTGACCTCTCGGTCTTCAGGATCGTTCATATTCTCAACCGAGCCGAATTATCTCTTTAGATTCCTGAGTGGAATATTTGCTCAAATACCCGATCCACAGGTCCTTTCTTCTTTCCTCACGGCCTCTGCATGAGCCGTGAAAAATTTCCCCACAGGAAAACTATTATCGGGCTTCGGGGTTTCAGTATGCTTGTTGTCGAAATCTTCTTACCCCTCCAATCCCTGATTACCAATGAGCTCCTTTTCACCTTATCCCCTACCGTATATTCTCTCTAGTCCATGTGACTAGCCCTTATAAGACCACAGCCTTATCTTCTTCTATCAAGGTTTCTAGCTTCAAGACCCAATGCACCCTTTTTGTGCACTAGCCCTCCTAGCTAGGCCCTGGTCCATGTCACCGCTACCATATGACCTTAGTCAACCTCCCGTCGGGGTTTCGAGTTTTTTGATGTCACAATACATACATCCTTTGCATCCATGATCCCCTGATTCTCGACGCACTTTAACCTTAGCTAGCCCTCTTGGCTCAGCCCTGACCAATGTGACCATCACCCGTGACCACAACCTTACCCCTTCGGGGTTTGCGATGCCAAAATGCATACGCCTATGGGATTCTCGATCCCTAGAATCCTGATTCTCTGTCATACTGACAACTGGCCTCCACTATTGTTCTTTCCTCCTTCTCTGTTGTGCTGACAGTTGGCCCCCCCCCCACTCATCAGGGTTTCGTGTTTCACGATTTCAAAATGCACAAATCATTTTCCTCTGGGATCTCCGATATCCCAATGAACAAAACTCTGATGGATGCTTCCCTGTCGGGACTTTCCTGATAACGCTGATGGTTGCCACGCATCCTTCCAAATGGATGGTCCTGATTATGTAGGGATTTCAAGACTTTCAATGTCCTGGGTCCTTCAACCTCGAGAACTCCGATTTCCCTATTTTCCGACTCTCGCCAGATCCCTGACACCTGTCCCGTGTGGACGGATGACTCAGATTTTGTCGAAGTTTCCGATCTGGACTTCCCCGATCTCTTGTCCATGGGAATGTCGATTTCCCGATGCACCAAAATGCCGATGGTGCTTGATTTCTGCCACGTGTCCTCTACCAATGGACTGTCCAGATCCTCGTTGGGATTTCGCAACTATTGATGTCTCGATTCTCACAACCTCGAGAATCCCGATTTCTCGATGGCAGATATCCCGATGGCTAAACCTTGTGCAGCTTCCACAGATCCGACGACTATCGGATATCTGTTCTAGATCTGATGACCCAGATCTGTTCTTCTTGTGCGCTCCTCCTCCAAAGACTAAACCTTATTCTACTCCTCTCGATCCAATGGCTGACGGGATTTTTGCATGAGATCCAACGGCTCTCAGTCTCCTCCTCCTGTAGGCTCCTCCTGAGCTCCTCCTAGACGTAGAAACCCAATGGTCCAGATTTCTTCTCCTGCTAATCTGACAGCGGCTACTACTCCTCCTGAGTTTCCTATGCTTTTGTCCTACCTTGGGAGAATTTCCAAGGTTCCAACGGCCTCGACCTTTGCTTTGTCTTCGCGAACTCCATGACTATGAGTTCTCAACTGTGCGTGTAAAAATTATATCCTTCCTGAGCTTCTTTCCTCGGATCCTCAAAGGATTCTTCGACTCCTGCACTCCTTGTAGAGTCTTCTCATTTACAGGTTGGTGCTATCTCTTCTGAGTTTTTCCTTCTTCTTCAACAACTCCTTGCTGAGTCTTTCTAGGTATTTAGAAACCTAGTGAACATCCTTCTGTGGACACTTCCTCCAACTCCAAAACCCAATGATTTCTATTCTCTTCTGTGCCTCTCTACACACTTACTTGACGCTCTCCTGGCAGAGTATCTCTTCCACAGAACGTTCAACAATTTTGTCTTCTTCTCCTCTGCACCTATGCACTGCTCAATGCCCACCTGGCAAAGCTCTCATAGAATCCTCAGTGATTCTGGTCTTCCTCGAACTCACAACAGAGTCCTTCCTCTTTGCACCACTGTACACACGCTCAATTCTGACTTGGAAGAGCTCTACAGAACCCCTCAGAGATTCTGTCTTCGATATTCAAACTCTCGCAGAGTTCTCCCTTCAATGCACCACAACACATACGCTCAATGCCCACCTGGCAGAGCCTTTACAAAATCCAAAACAGAATTCTTTCTGCAACTGTGTCTCTCATACACAGCCTTGCCTCCAAGGTATTCAACAACCTTCAGGTCTTTCTCCTGAGTTGTTGACTCCAGCTCTTATGCCTCAGCATGGCTTTGTCTGAACCTGCAGTGTTCAGAAGTGCATCCTCAGTGCACCAGTATTCAGAGGCCGTGGTACTCTGTCATGCCCTCCTGGCATGAAACCTCAAAGACCTTCACCCTGAAATCAAACGCACTCCTACAAATGCACAACTACAACATACATTCACAATATGAAGAACACTCACAGACATCCATATAACAAAGAACTCATGCAGGAAAAACTGCTTCTGATTATATTAAAATGGCAAATGCCTGTATTTACAAAGGTGTTCCTGAGCTCTCCCTGGCTCTTCTCTTCTCTTCTCTAGATGTAGATCCAAACACAACTATGACTCCCCCCTTTTCAAAATGAGATCTCAAAATCTCTTTTACCAGAGGGGCTCATCGAGTGCTTCCCTCCAGGTCTACCTACTCTATTCAATTACAATAAATGGGTTGTCTAGTCCGCTATCGGATCTAGATCTTAGCCATACAACACATTAAATGTCTATCTTGTCTACAGCCTGTGCAAATGCAAAGGCACAGCTTCCATGGCTCACCAGCCTAAGCATTTAATTACATTCAATTTCAAATTTGAATGAGGTTGCGCCTCTGTCTTCATCTTTGAATGCATGCTCCCGACGTGGCTGGCTGGCTGGCTGATATGGAGAGATGCTCCTACATCTAAACCTATGGCCAATGTGCCTCTCGATGACTCCAGGGAAAATAAAAATCACAAAACGTGGATCCAACCCTTCTCTGGCTCACTCTTCTTTCCAAAATTTTGTGTTTCACTTGGGATTTTGTGTGGAGGTCCGAGTGCTACGATGGTTCCATCGCCTACTGCTTGAAGGGCACAGAAATAGTTGCTAAGCTGACTCTTCCTCTGCTCATCTCCTTTCTTTCTACAAATGTTTGTGGTGGTGGAGAGCTCCTTGCTTTCTACGGATGGTTGTGGTGGTGGAGAGATGAAGGCTAGTGACCTGGTGTGAGCCCACTGTCTACATGCAACGGTGAGACCATTTTTTTGTTTTTGGTTTTTCTTCAATGTTGGTTGATTGAGTTCAACTACCTCATATGAGGGTCCAAACACAAACACGATGTTTGAGCAATATCATGGAGGTAGAAGAGGTTTTGTCCTATTTAAGAGCTGCACGACTTCTTACCAGTGACCCATGTTAATTTTCTTGCCTGGTCGGGTTGTGGTGATGTGTTGGTTGCCTGACTGCCTTCCATTGGGCGCTTTCCATGCTTTTCCAAGTGATCCAAAATCCTTTTATTAGTTATAGCTATATCTAGGCAAGGAAAAGTTACATATTTTGCATGGTCTACTTGGATGCATTTATGGTTTGTAAAACATGACATTGAATTTGTTAGTGTTAGAAATTAATTAAACAACCAGTCTAGTAGTTGATAGAGATAGGCTTGCAATAAATGCACCGACTTCACCGACTTCGGTAAACTCTTGAAAGAACCCCAAACATATGGAAGAAGCAATTTCAGCCATTGATCTTGAAACTAATCAACGGTGGAGCTCATCCCACCACTGTATAAATACTCATGCCTCTAATGCAATAGACAAGTTGTTTTGTATGTTCTTCGTGTCTCTTTATGTGTGACTTCTTTGATTCGTGGAGCATCTGCGTGGAGAGGGAATGGAGCATCTACGTGAGAGTAACCTTCTCGTGCTTCTCTCAGATATGGTGTTTCTCCCTGTTGCGTGTTTTCAGATCTGAGATCTGTCTATCATCTGAATCAGAGATCTGTGTGCTGAATTAGAGATCTGTGTGTTTCCATTGCTACCACTATAAGAGGGTAGTTGTTTTGAGAGATGACGAGGTGACGTTGACTACTTAGAAGGTGAAGAAGTTTGCAGGGTTTGTATGTTCACATTAATTATAATGATTTGTTGTTATTACAAAAAGAAAGTATGGTTGGAGGACTCTTTATGTTGAAGAATGAGTATGATGCTTGTGAAGGTTGTGCATTAGGATAGATGCACGGAAATGAATTCCCTTGTAATCCTGATAGGATAAAAATAGATCTATTAGAACTTGTGCATAGTGATGTTTGTGGACCAATACAAACAAGGTCACTAGGAGGTGCTTATTATTTCTTATTTCTTATTGATGATTTGACAAGGTACACATGGGTGTATTTCCTTAGGAGAAAGAGTGATGTTTTTTAATATTTTAAGAAATTTAAAACCATGGTGGAGAAGCAAACATGAAATTCCATCAAAATCCTCAGCTCAGATCAAGGAGGAGAGTACATATTAGGGAAATTCATCAAGTATTGCAAAGATCATGGAATAGTACAATAATTTACAATACCCCACACTCCACAAGTATTGCAAAGATCATGGATTAGTACAACAATTTACAATACCCCACACTCCACAGCAGAATGAAGTTGTAGAAAGGAAAAACATAACTCTAGAGGAGTGTGCACGAAGTATGATTAAATGTAAGAATCTCTCAAATGTTTTTTGGGCTGAGACCATTAGCACTGTTGTTTATTTAAAGAATAGAAGTCCAACAAGGTGTCTTGATCATAAAATGATAGATCCGACCACACTCCTTGGAGCACGACCACTCTCACAGGACCTTCTTCTCCTTGGCCCAAAGAACTCTAAAGTCCTTCTATTTCCCTATCGGGAAATCTGCACCCACAGATTCTCTTCTTCGCAACTTCCCTTTGAGTGTTAATCGGGAAATCGGAACTCACAGCTTTTCGAATTCTTGGTCGATCGTTGGGCTCTCGAATCCTCGAGACCCGATGTTCAGTCAACTCACTGACTTTTTCCCTTTCTCTGTCGGGACTTCCGCGCTATCACGATCTCACCTCTCGCGAATTTGCTACTCGCGAGGCTGAATAACTTCCACGTCGACTCTCGATACTCGAGATGCCAAAACTCGCGATCTCACTCCCTCGCGACTTCGCTTCTCGTGACACTAACCTTTTGTTTCTCCAACCCCCGATAACCGATGCTTCGAAACGCCGATACACACGTGAGTTGACTTTTCAACGGTCCCTTATCTCTCGGGACTTCGGACTTCGCGGCTTCACAAATCCAGATGCCCACACCTCGTGCTTCACACTACGAAACCTCGATGGCTCGCCACCTGTCCTCCACTCACTCCGGGGGTCCCACACACTACCCTTCGGGTGTCGGAATATCGCATCTCGCGATATGGCAATTCTCGTTGTGAATTTTTGGAACTTTGTTGATGGTCGAAATTTCAGCCGTGAAATTTCCGAAGTAGGTGTCCATTCCTTGGACTTCAGAGG
>SNQJ01S0005152.1:220926-252742 GCA_010110895.2 Picea sitchensis | reverse complement strand
TTATTGATGATAGAACTAGACACACTTGGGTCTATTTCATGAGAAATAAAAGTGATGTCTTTGAATATTTTAAGGAATTCAAGAATATGGTTGAAAAACAAATAGGAAAGAGCATCAAGATTCTCAAGTCAGACCAAGGAGGGGAGTATACATCAGGGGCATTCATCAGGTATTGCAAAAATAATGGGATTCAACAACAGTTTACAATGCCACATAGTAATCAAAAAAATGGAGTAGTAGAAAAGAAAAATAGAGCCTTAGTTGAATGTGCTCGCAGTATGATAAAAGGTAAAAATATTTCTAATGGTTTTTGGGCTGAAGCAATTAGTACTATTGTATATCTAAAGAATAGGAGTCCTACAAAAATTTTAGAGAACAAAACAACTTTTGAATATTTTTATGGATATAAACTAGAAGAGATTCACTTGAGAATATTTGGGAGTAAAGCATTTGCTCACATTCCAAAAGAAGATAGAAAAAATCTTGATGCAAAGGCAATCAAATACATATTTATTGGTTATTGTACAAAATATAAAGCCTATAAGATGTTTGATCCTAACAATCATAAGGTGTTTGCAAATAGAGATGTGTTTTTTAATGAAAATGCAGAGGAAGTATGAAAAGCATATGATTATGATGTGTGGAATCTACCTAAAGAAAATGAGGAAAATGATAATGAAAAAGAAGAAGAAGTACAAGGAGAATCTCCAAGCATCGTAAATTCTAGAAGTATCCAGATCACACCTAGAAGAGGTGAAGGAACTCCACAAAGAAGTGAAGAACTAAGGAGGACAACAAGATAATCTAAGACCCCGGTCAGGTATAGAGACTATGCTTTAATAACTCAAGTTATGAATGTGGTAGAACCTTTAAATTATGAGCAAGCTAAAGACCACAAAGAATGGATGGATGCCATGAAGGAAGAATATGACTCTATAATTAAAAATGAAAAATGGGAATTGACATAATTGCCTGAGAACAAAACCCCCATAGGATCAAAATGGTTGTTCAAATATAAATTTAATGCTGATGGTAGTATAGACAAATACAAAGATAGATTGGTTGCCAAAGGTTATTCAGAAAAAGAAGGAATAGATTATGAAGACACTTTTTCTCATGTAGAAAAAATGAATACTATTAGATTAATGATTGCATCGGCTACCAAGAACAATTGGCAGTTGCATCAGTTAGATGTCAAGTCAGCATTTTTTAATGGAGAATTAAAATAAGAGGTTTATCTTGTTCAACAAGAGGGGTTTGTAAAGAAAGGAAAGGAACATCTTGTATGCAAGTTGAAGAAAGATTTATACGGACTTAAACAAAGACCTAGGTCTTGATATAAGAAAATTGATACATTTTTCTTTCAAGAAGGCTTTATAAAAAGTAAAAGTGATTCAAACTTGTATATCAAGAAAGATAGAAATGGTCAAATTGCTTTGATTTCTATATATGTGGATGATCTTATCATAATAGGAAGTGCTACTGGGATGATTGAAAAGCTCAAAATAAAGTTGTCACAACAGTTTGAAATGAAGGATCTTGGACATTTACATTATTGTTTAGGTCTTGAGGTATGGAGAGAAAATGGTAAGACCTTAATCACACAAAGCAAATATACAAAGGAGGTACTCAGGAGGTTTAATATGAACACATGTAAGCCAATATCTACTCCATTAGAACAAAATCTTAAGGTCAACAATAATGATGACTCAAAAGAAGTGGATGTTACTTTGTATCGACAATTGGTGGGAAGTCTAAATTATCTCACCACAACCAGGCCATATATTGCATATTCAATTAGCATTATTAGCCAATTTATGGCTAAACCCCATGAGAATCATTGGAAAGCTGCAAAGAGAGTCCTTCAATATTTGAAAGGGACTATTGATTTTGGTATTGAGTATACTAATGATTTTGATGTTGAGTTGACAGGTTTCTCAGATTCAGATTGGGCAGGAGATCCAAATGACAGGAAGTCTACTAGAGGATATGCATTCAGTATTGGATCAGGGATCGTGTCCTGGAGCAGTAAGAAACAACCAACTGTTTCTTCGTCATCCACTAAAGCTGAGTACAAAGCATTGTGCACTGCCACCTATGAAGCAATTTGGCTAAGGAGGATACTTGAAGATGTTGGAGAAAAACAAAAAGTACCAACAATCATCCAATGTGATAACCAAAGTTCCATCAAACTGGCAAACAACCCATTGTATCATGCTAGGTCAAAGAATATTGAGACACACTATCATTTGTAAGAGAAAAAATACAGTCAAATGAAATTGATGTATTGTATTGCAACACAAATGATAATGCTGGAGATATATTTACAAAGCCTCTTGGGAAGGATAATTTTGTAATATGTAGAGATAAAATAGGTGTTGTAAAGGTTGTTTAATTAAGGGGGAGTGTTATAAATTAATTAAGCAACCAAACTCTTGAAAGAAACAGAAACATATGGAAGAAGCAATTCCAACCATTGATCTTGAAACTAATCAATGGTAGAGCTCATCCTACCATTGTATAAACATTCATGCCTCTAATGAAATAGACAAGAAGTTTTGTATGTTCTTAGTGTCTCTTTGTGTGTGAGTTCTCTGATTGTTATATAGATCTTCCATTCGATGATGTAAGATGTTAGATAGATCTTCCATTAGATTGTGTATTTCATTGAGTGTACAGTTTCTATTGTTTGTTGTCATAGATATTATTCAGAATTGTCATGTCTTTTTAATTCAATCTATGGATATTCAGAATTGTGATGTTTCTTTTAATAGAATAGGATTTATACTAGATACCTAGATGCCTAGCGCGGAATTTTACTGTCCATTACCACGAGCTGAAAGTGTAGTTGACTAGTGAGACGAATTTGTTTCCGTAGCTTCTTCTTTGGTCTCCACCATTGGCCTCTGGAGGTTACCAACTTCTCATCAGCCTTCTCATATTCCGAAGTATTGCACAACCTACTCTCCTTATCTGCTAAAGATTTGTCCACTGAGCCTCCTATCTTCCATAAGCTTTGTAATAAATTCTGTGAACACTCTGATTGAAAGGTCTCCATCCACGTCTGTCTTTTTTATCGTGAACATCTTGGAGACAACAGACCCACATTCGATTATTCCAAGAGAATATGGTACTCTCATAGCATTGGGACCCAGAAAACTTCTCAGGCATAAGGAAATACTTGTTGCCGCAGAGAAGATGGTAATCTCATAGCATTGGGACCCAGAAAACTCCTCAGGCATAAGGAAATACTTGTTTCCTACCTTTAGTTGGTCATTTTCCAAAAGCGCTCGAGTCTTCTGTCCGAAGTAGTCAGAGTGGCACACTAAATGATGAGAGAATTTGTTGACGATTTGGCTGGCTCTGATTGAGTTACGAAGGATTTGAACGTTGCAGTCTAAGTTAAACAGCTCTATAGTTTTTCCCTTCTTGATGTGCAATGCAATGAAAGACTTGCCCATATCTTTTCTTTCCTTATTATCAAGCAACAAACCAGTAAGTCATGGAAGTACAAGGATTATGTTCCAAGGATTATGGTAAAATTCAAATTGTGACAATCATTGTATTTCGATTACTTACTTGATAATAAGGGAATAAAAGATATGGAAGATTCTGTGATGGCATTTCACATAAACAACGAGGATAAAACTATTCAATTGGTTCACTCAGATAGTAACATTCAATCTTTTCTTTCCTTATTATCAACCAGCAAGCCAGTAAGTCATGGAAATACAAAGATTATGGTAAAATTGTGACAATCATTGTATTTCCATTACTTGCTTGATAATAACGGAATAAAAGATATGGAAAATTTTGTGATGGCATTGCACATCAACAACGAGGACAAAACTATTCAGCTGGTTCAGTCAGATGGGAACATTCAAATCCTTGATAACATGTTGAGATCAAGATAAATTGTCCACAAATTCGCTCATAATTTAGTCGGCCACTTTGAGGAGTTTTTCAGGTCTGTCTGATGGCTTCTATTGTTGGCTTCCATTATATCACCACCATCCAAAAATGTCTGAGTGCTATGAGCTTATTAGCCTTTATGACATGTGGTTGTGCAACACATAAGGTTAGTCTAAGATTAATTTAGGGTTTAGAAATAATTATCCTAAGATTAATTTAGGGTTTAGAACTGTTGACTTTACACAATTGAGTACCTTGAAAGTACTCTCTATCACAAAAAAACCTATCCTATACCATGAAAACATTATGTTTTCTAATATATAAATATAATATTTATATATTAAGGTTAGGAATATGTAGACTTCTCTATCTCTGTAAGTTTGTAGGTGTTCTAGGATCTCAAGGCTAGTGCAAGGAGTCCACACAAGAGTTGTTGAAAAACTTTGTGAAGCCAGCGCAAGGAGTGTGCAAGAACTGATTTAGGAGTTCAGGAGGGCACACCAAGTTGGCACACTAGAACAAGTCACAATATTAGAAGGATTAGTATAATGAGTGCACGGAGTGGGCATAATGACTGCATTTACACTCATAGCAGTGTAAAATCTCAAAGGAAGGCTAGTGCAAAGAGTGCACACCAGAGTTACTTACTGAGAAATCCGATAAGACAAAACAAGGAGTGCGCAAGAAATCAGTTTTGACTTTAGGAAGAGCGTGCCAAGTGGGCACACCACAATTGGTAAAGCTTAGGAACTTGGCACACCACAATTGGTAAATCTTAGGAGAAACAGTTCAAGTATGCATAGAGAAAGTGCAAGGACTGCGCAGGTTAGTTCAGGATTCAGGAGAGGCAAGTTCAGGATTCAGGAGATAGAGATAGAGAAGAGAAGAGAGGAGAGGAGAGGAGAGAAAGAACTAAGACTTTGTTGCAGTCCAGTCTTGTAAACACTGCAAAAATCATTCAGATTAATAGAAAAACACATTTCCCTACATCTGATTCTCTCAGTGTGTGTTCTATGTGAATGACTATGTGTTTTCTAAATGTTTACTGTGAATGTTTATGAATTATATGAGTTCATGTATGTTCCCTTTGTAGGAAAAGATAAACTTCTCTCTTTGTTTAAGTTTCAGAGTGTTCTGGGCTCTCAAGGTTAGTGCAAGGATTGCACACCAGAGTTGTTGAAAAACTCTGTGAAGCTAGTGAAAGAAATAATTTAGGAGTTTAGGAGGAATGCGCTAGGTGGGCACACTAGAACATGTTACAATTTCAAAAGGAATAGTGCAAGGAGTGCACAGAGCGGGCAAAAGGAGTGTTCCTACATTCATACTAGTGTAAAAGCTCAAAGGAAGGCTAGTGCAATGACTGCACATCAGTGTTACTGAGAACTCTAAGAATCCAACACAAGGAGTGTGAAAGAACTCAATGTTGATTTTAGGAAGAGTGTGTGAGGTGGGTGCACCATAATTGGTAAAGCTCATTAGAAACAGTGAAAATTTGCATAGAGAAAGTGCAAGGAGTGTGCGGGTGAGTGTGAAAAGCTTAGGATTTAGGAGAGGTTTATGCAAGGAGTTCATGAAGCCAAAACACTGTTAAATTGTTGGTAAATCTATGGGGGAAGAACATATGCATATAGGCGGGTGTTGAAAGAACACTCTGACCTTGTTCAAATGCGTAGGAGAAAGAGCATTGATTTCGAGGAGGGCACAAGGATTCATCTCAAAGAAAAAGGGATTGAACCCTTTGAATTTGAAGAGTTAAAATATCAAGAGGAGTACAATTTTATAAAGCACAAGTAGAGGCCAAGGAGGTGGTCCTTTAGAGAAGAGATCAAAGGACAAGCTTTTGAAAAAGATTTAGAAGTTATTCGTTGAAAGGAAGCAGAGGTGCAGTAGAGGAGAAGTTACAATGACCATTGATTGGGCTACAAGATTTGATATGGGTAGTTAGATCAACTCCATATCATAGGTGGAGAGTTCACGAAAGGATAACATATCCCAACCTTCATATTTGAGCACAAAGATCATGGGTCGTTGATCTCACAGTTCGTATATTTGACACTCCAAGATAAATTGGCCTTGGAATTGTTAGGAGAATAAATGCCCGAATTTTGAAAGCTCTAAAGTACCTGAGAAAATTCTAACCATTGGCATCACGGACACGTGTCAATGAATTATTGGATATTCAGAGTTCGACACTATGAAGGATTTTTTGTGAAAGCTAGTTTGGTTCAGAATTCCTCAAAGGCTCGAAGCCTAGAGTAAGTCCTGACCATTCACACTCTGAAGGATTTTGGGTGAAAGTTAGTTTGGTTCAAAATTCCTCGAAGGCTCGAAGCCTAGAGTAAGTCCTGACCATTCGTCGTCAGGGACACGTGGAGCATAGATCTTCGCCCTTCGCCAGTTCATCGTTCGACAATTTGGGATATTGGTGGTGATAAGGAGCAAGGAACCCTAAATCCCTGAGTTCCAAAGTTGATCACAACCATTGGCTATAGGAGGAGTGAAAGCCATTGATCTTCGCCCTTCACCAATTCAAGAGGAGGCATTAATTTAGGTTGAAGAAGTCCCAAAGCACAGAGTCTCGAGTGAGCGTGAACCCTTCATCTGAGGGGAACGTCAGTTGTCCGATATGCTAATTTTCCCTTCGTGAGTTTAGAGGTATTTCATGTTGGAGAAGACAAAAATTCCAAATCCCAGAGCCTCAAATTTCCTATCAGTCGTAGATCTCAGTGCAAGTTGTAAATCATTGATCCCATATCTATTCGACAATTCACCAATTTGGTAGTTAGAGGAACTGGAGTGTTATATTGTGAGAACCTATGAATCTTGAATCTCTGGAGAACTAAGGTAGCACCTTTAATCTAGGTGCCTAGTTCCAGCCTGTGGTCACATGTGGCTTTCCGCCGAAACTAAAGGCTAATGCCTGAAATTTTATTTTCAAGGTAAAACGGGACAAAAGAAAGCTCCCGTAGGATTTTGTGGGACCTACATGAGGAAAAACAACAACCTGTGTGAAATTGGAAGGGATCCAACAAGGATTCGAGAGATGATTCAACTCCTTAGATTAACGATCCTAGACCAGGATTTCATGTGATCCTCAGGAGGTGGGGGTTTGCATCACTCTTCTTCTACTTCTTTTAACAAGTTGGAAAAAAAATATCATAACTAGGCCACAATCAATCACACATAAAATTGAAGAGAGAAGAAAATAGGGAAATAGGACAAGTTAATTAATACCCGAAACAATGGAACTTACAATCATGATGTGATGCAAGCCTCCTCCAATGCTCCTCCTATCTAGCCCCTTACTATATGCTGAAAAATGAAATAGAAGTTTGGTATGCTTCAGACCTTAATTCCTTCTAATATCTTTCACCCTTGAGAGGCCTTGTTTATATAGAGGGTTTGGGAGGTTCAACCAACTTAGAATATCAAGGGAAGGTACAAATATTTACACCATAAGTTAGGATTGATTACCCAAAAAGGAAACAATCGAGCCTATGAATCATCCCTTGATCATAACCACCAGAAGTATCTCGAAGTAAATCCATAGAATAAGGTGGGATTGGTTAAAACCACCCTAACAAGGATGATGCGCCTAATGACATTGGGAGGAGGTGTCAATGACACTCCTTGATGGTATAGCAAGGGGCATCACCATAAGAGTGACACTACCTCATCCATAGAAGGGGGGCTTCATTGCTCCATCTAATCCAAATAACAAGGGGAAATATATGTGTTCAACCTTCAAAAAGTGGATTTTCTTCTCTTTAATGACTAGGTAACATGACAATATTTTTCATAGTGTCATGGATGTGAGATCAAGGTGTGACACTTAGATGTGATGATTTTACGTGTAACATGTAGGTTAACTTGTGGGAGAATTTTGTTTTTCATACGAGCTCCAGTTGATGTGATTTTTTCACCGTTGGAAAGGCATCGATGTGTCGAATAGAATCATGGGATTTGGACTATGATGGGAAAGTTTTATCCCTACAAAATGTCATTTGATACCTCAAAATGGCCCTGAAAGGTTCCAAACCCCAATTTTCTAGACTAGGACCTGCCACTAAAATGGTCGTGCAAACTTATTCCTCCAATATTTCCACTATGAAAGGATCGGGATAGATGAAAAATAATATAATGATCCAATTTGGATCACTCTTCATCAAACACATTGGAAATCATAAATAGTTGGTTCCCCTAAGAAGCTATTATATGAAGTGTTTTGACAGCCTTCACATCCATATTCCCATCTCTTCTCCTAAAACATTATTCAATAGAATTGGCACTCCATACATTTGATAGTCTCAGGACATGTTCTATCTCCTCCTATATCTAAACCATAAATGAGCACGGAATAACTTATAAGTAGATGTAGAGTAATTTCATCCTTTATCTTACACAAAGAGATATGACTAGGCCCACTCTTATTCATTTTTTTATAAGTTATCCCATGTAAGAACCTTGTTGTTAAGATCTAACCAAATATCAATGTAGTCTCTAAGATAGAATTTATGCTTCCAAATTTTCTTCTACCACAAAATTATCTCTTCATATACAACATCTTCACATAGTACATTGTAACAAAAATATGAATAATGAGAACCCCTACTTGGATTCCACAACCAAATGAATTTATCATATTTTTATTGTATCCTTCCATTACTAGATATTAGAAATCGAATATACCCCTACCACAATAGGACATATTCACCTCTAAGATCAAGCTAAGATATTGACTTCCATTCCTATCTCCAAATAATTGTGAGATCAACATGAAACACATAAGAATTAGTAAATAAGCCCTTCCATAAGGGTATTAATGATATTATATGTTAACTTGTATTTTTCATCATAGACAAACCATGGATCTTCACCAATACTTATCATATGTACATCCCCAATCTTCCATAATAGCCACCTCTCCATTAAAAAAAAATTATTGTCTATTTCTAGATAATTGAAAGATTATGCCAAAATTTGATTGGAGATCATAACCAATCCTCCACTAGAAGTGTAACACCCCATTTTCCCTAATGTGTAATTATAATTATGAATTAACGTTTCCATGAGTGTGGAAATGATATTTTTCCATCACAAGTCTAGCATGGACCTTTTGAATATGTGTGTGTGTGTGTTTGAATTGGGTTTATCCCAATTGGTTTGTGTTGAGGGTGCTTTGCACACCACCCAAGTTCGATTCCTACAATTGACATGTTGAACTCTTAAATGATAAATTATTGAAAAATTAGTTGGGAAACCAACCACCCACAATGAATGAGGCATGGAGATATTGGTACAGCTAGTACCGCCTTGTCCTCCATGATTGACCACATACTCCTATAATAGAAGAAAAGGGAAATCGTGAACCCTATGGATAAGGAAGATAAAAATTATGAGATATTGCAGAGAAAGGTGGGAATTAGTAGGAAAAGAAGTGGAGAGAAGAGAAAAAACACGGAGGAGGTCTATAAAGGAATGTCTGTGGGTGGGATGATTTTTTTTCCTATTAAAGTACTGATACATAGTGGTATCAGATAGGTATTATTGCAACTACCTAGTGAATCAAAGTAAAGAAATGTTTGAGACCTTGTTGTGGAATTCAAGAAGAGGAATCATTAACCCAACCCAAGGATAAAGGGTTGCGAGCTAATGCTTGTTGGAAAAAAACTAAAAGTATTAAGGGGAGGGCATTGAGATACTGTGTAGTAGTGAAGGGATTCCCTTGGGTAGAGTAAATCCAACTAGGAAGGTATCTTAGAAGATTGTGGTGGACCTTAATTGGTGGGTGTCGAGGATTCATGCTATTGATTTCCTATGAAGGAGAGTGGCCTTCACACCCAACACAAAATTTCCTAAAGAAAATTGAGTTTCCCTAGTGGTATCATGGTCTAACATGGGGATGGCTTATTGTAGATAGAATAGTGCAATATAGCCTACAATTGAGTGGAAAATAACTCACCCTCAATCAGTTGGATTTGTTGGTAGTTTTATGAATAAATAAGTTTCAAATATGTTCTCTACATATTTAAAGGTTTGAATAAATGTGCATGTTTTTAATTCATGAACTTGTATACATTCCTAAAATAAATGAATGGAATGCATGATTATGTAACTTCCTATATGATGGGTAAATTTGCATGTTGGATTATTTTTATTTTGAATGCTTAGGTGTATGGAATATAATTTCATGAACAAATCTCTGAGAATGGCATGAATTGCGTGAAGTGTTTATTCATTCACGGGAACCATTGTTTTTCCTTGAATTTCCATGACTAAAGAGTTGGCCACGACAGGGATCAACTTGGAGGTTCACATTGAGAAACCTTAGTAGATTCATTTAAAAAGGATTCAAACCACCAAAACCCTCTTTCTCTATAACCTGTAATGTAGCTTTGTAGTGGAACTGTGAAAGTGGATCTGTGATGTGGAAGCCCAGATGTTGGTGCATGATATTTTGTGTAAATGTGTAGTAATTATTGAATACAGTTAGAAAAGGGACCAAAGAAGGAATGCACACCAAATAATCGAAAAAGAAGCATTCCAGATAACAAGGAAGCAAAAGAGTCAAAGGAAGGAAGGATGAAGTGGATCAATCACATGCGTAGGAAGTTAGAATGTGGACAAATATTATCCAATTAGGGTTAGGGTCTTGGTTATTGATGTAATGGGTTTTAACCCATTTTTGTAGTACAAATATGTATTGTAAGGTCTGAGGAGATCATGTCATGTCATGCGAAGAAGAGTTATTTTTTGATCTATATCGTTGTGGAAATAGTTTCAAAGATGAGTCATTTTTTGAGAGAGATGCATTGTAACTGAGAGTCAGGACGCAAGATGTCAATATTAGTGTGACACTGGTCCACCTCACATATACATGTTCATTTCATATGCATTCCTTATGTAATGCACAACCACTATGACTTTTGTTGAAGAATAATAAAGAAGCAAAGAATGACAGATATTTTTGGATGTATCCTAGGTGGGGTGAACCATGGTAAAACATTGCGTTACAATGTAGAATGTTTCTTTTATGTCTTGTAATGGTTTATGATGAATTAATGAATATTCTAGTAGTAAAATATAGTGTGCACTAGAATAGTTTTGATATTTAATGTAGAATGAATGTTAATGAAATAATATGATTATAGAATGATAGATATGGTATATATGAGGTAGAAATAATGCCTAACAACCCCATGAACAACATCCATTCCACTATTGCAGACATATGGGTTCTGTAGTTACCCATAAGCCATCTCATATGAGACTTCATTGTTCACTTTATGTGCAGTTTTTCCTTTTGGTCTCGAGAAGAGCCGATGGTTTGTAGGGTTTTGTTGGAAACCTAAATTAGAACTAGGGTCAACCGAAATATTCCAACATCGAATATATTGTGTAACATCCCTTCTATAATTATAATTTTAATTGATGCTTAATGTAAATATAATGTGTGGCTATGACCAAGCAATGTATATGCGAATCTTATTTATAAGCTTTAATAATAAAATGTGATGCCAGTTGCTAAAGGGACATGCACATATATGAGGGTTGAATTCATTCATGACAGAGGGAGGGTCTAAGAGAATGTTTAAGAGAGGTTCAAGGGGGAATTACCCATGTCTATTAATTCAACCCACTTCCTAAAATTACTGTTGGTATATGAACCTTGTATTTTGTTGTTCAGTGATCTCAAAGACAATCATTGAATGAATATACGAGGATGGGTATGAAGAGTTACATACCATAATTATTAGGAGCATAGATGTTGAGTACAATAAACTTGGGGAAGTGTGTAAGTCAAGAAAGAAAACAAAGAGAGAAAATTCATATGGAAAATTAAAACAGTTAGAGAGAACCATGTTTTGGCATGAACATGAAACAAAGAAGAGAAATAAAATATTTGGAGCTGGAGCAACCATGGATGGTGAATTATGGAGCATTCTCTAGCATTTCTGGAGCATATTTGGAGAAGAATGTTGAAGATATAGGTTTCCAGGGCTAAAGAGTGAACTGATGTGTGGGTTGCACTGTAACAACAAGTGATTGCTACTATTTCCTGGTATTTTTCCTAGTAGTGAGCTCCCTTGAGTTTCCTGGGACTGATATTCTTGGTTACTTGTGCCAAAGAGACCCTAATATATGAATGAAATGCCTGATGGATTGAGAGAAATGAAATATTACATTCTTTGGGTTGGGCAGGTCAAGAGGAAGAGAAATGGTTGAAAATCTTGATAGTTGTAGGAGAATAATAGTGGGTTGTGGGGTTTTATGAGCTGTGAGTGGATAATGAGAGACCATCCTCTTTTGTGTATTGTTATACTGGGATTGGAGGTGACTTTATATTGATATTTGGACCAACAAGTTTAATTTTGGGTGGAAAACCCATCCCAAGTAGCTCGTTGCAAAACTGTTTTAAAAGATAAATATTTTATTTATTTTATGTCTTATATTTGTGAGTTAAATTATTGTGCATACACTCTATATTTAAATAGTATTTACATGTTATTTTTTTAGTTATTAAACATCATTAATGTCATTTTTATCATATTGTAGATGCATTTATTAATGTTATTAGATAATGTTTAGTTTTGTTTGTAATTCATAGTCCCGACTATAAAAATTTAGTTTGCAGAAAATTACATTTGGGTTGGGGGTCATTACATTATGGTATTAGGGATTCTGGTTGAACATTGGACCCATATGGTCCAACAACCAACATGAATTTGGTAAAAAAAAATTGTTATGGGCTTGTTTTGTGATATATTTGGGGAAACGAATGAATTTCAGAGTGAAATCCCCAAATTTGCAAACCATTTAGTTTGAAATTTTGATAAAATCCTCTCAGTGGTGATATATGGCATCAATTTGTAGAGTTGTAGAGTTAAAATTTGACTTGAAAGGTTGAATTTCATCTTTTAATGGTTGTTATAGAGTTGGGCAAAGTTTTATGAATTGATGGTCAATATCACGTTCAATTTCGAGATCAACAACCCATATCCATAGTGAATATATTTAAAAAATTATAAGGTTTTTCCAAGTTTGGTAAGCTCTATTAGATTGACAACCACGGTTCATTTTCGAAGGTTTTTTAAGTGGAGCATATCGATAGTCTGGATTAGTTTTCAGAGGTTTGTAAAGGGGAGTTGATCAATGGTCAATAACACCTTGGCTTGGAGATCGAAGGCTTAGATTCCTTTTTTTTGGTTAACTCTGGGGGTCGATGGTCGATGATTGGATCGTTTGAATCGATGAAAAGATTTATTTAGCAAGACAAATAACTAACAGTCAATGGTCTGGTCGTCCATTTTAGCAATGTCTTTTCTCAACAAGAGGAATTGATGATCCCTAATGGAAAATGATCAGGTTAGCCAATTCGATGAGGTGTTTGGGATGCCCAAGGAAAATTATCAATCATCAATGAATAAAAGAGGAGGATGTGCGAAAAAATAAAAATACATATACAAATGTTAGTACAAAATATATAAAACAAATCTAGGCCTTAGGTCAACATGGTTCTCATGGTAGAAAACAATGGTAGTTTTCACCCATCAAAAAATTCACACCCAAGCTCATGGTACTCCAACCACTTGACATTTGACAGTCTTAGGAAGGTCCTCTATGTATGCCATTGGAACCCATTGGGTCATCCCCTCTAAGTTCCTGTGAACTATATGGAATACCCTTATGGTCTGTCTCTTAGGCTGGTTCTCACCTCAACCATTACACCAATGCATCGATAACCCTCTAGTCACACTGGTACAACATCTGTGTCAACAAATTATTTTGTTAGTCATACTTCACAAAAAAAAAATCTATTTACCTATTTCATTTTTTATATCATCTAAAATTTATAAAAAAAATTAAATAACTTGAAAATTAAAAAGGTTTCACTTACCAAATTTTATGAGAAATATTACCTTGCGGATAGGATAATCTCCCATTTGGACCAAGACCCCTAGCTCTTTTTTCCAAGGACATAAGTGAACAAGCGGTTACTACTTTCCCTATAGACCTAAGTCAATCAATCCAACAAGAGAGAAGAAGAATGTGGCATACCTTAATACGATGTTCATCCTCGCTACTCCAATCCTCGGGCTTGATCTCCAAGCTCCTCAACACAACCGAAGTCCTGCAAAGACTAGAAAAGGAACTCTTCCTTCTACTCTAGATGATTATACAAAGAATATCTATCTATGAAGACTGAAACAACATTATACAAGAAAATGTAGAACACATGAAATTGAAGGGAATAGGCCAAGTTGATATGAATTGGAAATCAAAAAAGAGGAACTTACAAAGCATGCTTGATAGTGAAGTAACTTCTCTAAGCTCTCCTCGTCTAGCCCTTGCATGAAAACATTGAAATCAAAATGTTGATGCTTCTCCCAAGATCAAAGGTTTGATACTTGAATTATTCCCCCCTTCACCTTGGAAATACCTTAGATATATAGGCTTGAGAGGCAAAACCACCATGAGATAATGAGGGTCATGGTTGAGGATATGGCTTCTTAAGGTGTGAAAATCAAGTGTGAAATTTTGGTGTGTAACAACAATATCACCTCAAGTGGCATCTAGAGGCACTTCTAGCTCATGATATCTCTGAAAATCTAAGTTGGCATATGGCTAGTCATAATTGGCTATTATCTATTGGGACCACCATTCAAATAATTCATCATCGAATGAATTTTTCACACATTCACCTCTAATTATGTGCATAAAATATTCCCATCGAATAATCTTGGGCTCATGCATACTAGGTGAAAATATCACAATGTGTGGAAGCATTTATGGAACTCACTCAAAGAAAAAGGTGTATAATATTCTTCCATAGTTGAAGTTATTTTATGGTCTTTTGAATGGGCCTTCATATTGGTTTAGAGACTTGTGCACCAACCAATTACAATAGAGCACATGAACTCCACCTCATATTACATATGTTTGTGTGAGGATTAGGTGAGATGCTTCTAAACCAGACACACTATCTATCATGAGGAATAGTATACTTAGCCTTAGGTATTCAATGTTGTTTATTGAAACTTGAGATCTCACATTTTCAGTTCCCATAGAGTATTATGTATTGATACATTCTATGATTTTCAATGCTCTAATGCCACATCCACCTCTATTTAATTTTACTAGTTTCGTATATCGGATAATCTTGTAATGAAATAGATGTCTTCCACCTAAATATTGATAAGTGCATCATCTATGACCAATGATTCTTACTCTGGTTCCTAGTATCCTATCAACATTTGTAGAAATTGTTTTTGTGCTTGTATATTGAGAATGGTAAACAAATTTAGAAACATGCAATCATGAAGGTCATTCATGACCTATATATATTCCATGACATGGTTATCAATGACCTTATTCTTTCTTTCTCATTATATTATAGCCATTTACAATTTTCAACATAAATTTTGGAAGAATTTAATTGGAAATGTTTAGGAGCGCTTTCATTATTTTGTGAGAAGAGGTGCAATTATTTGTTCCTTCCACTCAAGAATAGTGTGATTAAGGACAAATACTTGCATCTCACATGAATAAAAGGTGCGATTTCACCTTACCTTGAAGCAAAGGGGTCCCCATTAACAAAACATTTAAGGGATGAAATGAAAGAGGAAGGGATGATGAGTTACCCGGATCTAACAAAATCAAATTCCAACAGTGGAAACACTTGTAATATCCACCTACATTTCATGGGGTTTTTTAGCAACAATCAAGCGTTTATCTAAAATGTCAAAATGACTTGGTAAAAACTCATTTTTCACTTATGTATCAATGTTTTACACTCTCTTGTATAGTTCAAAATGATTATTAATCATTCTTATGAGCTATTTTGTCATATTTGATACATAATATTATTGTTTCAATTGTACTTGCATTTTCAAATATGGAAAAGTTCTAAGGTCACTTAAATGGTGTTTTTCACAAATGTTTTCCATAATAATCTAGTATGATAGGTAATGGCCTCGATACTGACATACAAGTTAGGTTTCCCACCTTGCATTGTGCATTATCAGTTTTCTATTCCATTTTAACATAGAGCCTTTATTTTTGACATAGAGTCTTTATTACCATTCAAAACGTGTTGTAATTTATGTGGTAGATCCTATCAATCATGAGTGGCCTAGTTAGAGTCTTTATTTCCATTTTGGCACCCATGTTGAATCTTTTCATAACCTCGAGAGCCCTCTTATTCTCACCATAAATTTGTGTTGAAGTTTCATGACTTCTTTTCAACCTATTTTTTGGCCACTTCCTTTGGAGACCCCATCATTACATTTCAAGTTGTATTGTTGCATTGCATACAACTTCTTTCACTTTTTTTACTTATTCCTTATAAATTCTCTTCAGTTTCTTTCATTTTCATTTGTTTCCTCTACACCTCAGAACCCTATCCTTGGAGGAAACAACTAGATGAGTGTTGATATCTTGCATTTCATTTCTTCATTTTTCATAGTTATTCTCCATGCACATGGTATTAGTTTGATTTCCCTGTGACACTTGTTTCCTCCACTATTTTTTAGCATTATTTTATTCTTTTCTATTATTTAGTAACATTGAAAATACACAAAAAAAATCAAATATGATTTAAAAAAAAGGAAAGTGGTGAAATAATAAAGAACTTTGTTTTTTTGGTAGTTGTCTTGAGTCATGTGGCCCTTAACCACGACACCAAGTATTTAGTTGTATACTCGGCAATTTGTGTCTTATTATGGCCTTAGGAAGATGAAACTTAATTTTTGAGTTCATTTCTCCTCCTACTGTTTACTCTTCCAGTCACTATGGAGAGTCTATTTATCTCTCCTATTTCATAGAATTATATTATTGTTCCACTTTGTGTCAAATTTTTCCCAAGTCACCATTGTGTCATGCTTATGATCAAGAGAATTTTTAGCCTATTTTGGCCATTACCTAGATTACTTGACCATCCATGTCGACCTTCCCAATTGTCATTTTTTTCTTAGTACCATCAATATATTTTTCCTTTACCTAGAGTCAATAACACCACAAGCCTATTTTCATCATTGGTATGTTATCTTGTGCTCAATGGCTGACATTTCATAATTGCTTGTTGACCGAATGGTTTCCCATGTTTTCAATGTAAATATTTCTATTCACATATTAGGATTCACACTATACCTTTTTTTCATTTTCATCATTGGTGGAAATACTCACCTTTGTCAATGATTTTCATTATTAGTTGTTTCTTAGAGGGTCGGTTTTGTGTGTTGTTCCATCTAGTGCATGTGAGAAATGTACTTGGTGGTGTGTTATTCTAGCTTTCATATGATACCTTCAAATAATTCTCCCTGTGTCCACTTGTGTTGAATGATGGGGGGGTCCTTAATGGCTTCCTCTTAATGGATCTATTCCCATAGACTCTGACTTATTTTCTCTTGGAGCTGGATATAGAGAGTTTATATTACCTTGGACCTTGTAGTGATCAATGGTAATATCTCTCGCTATTGATCTTGGGAATACACAAATTTTCCATGATAGATAGATTCTACAATGATGACAACTCATCTATTCTCACTTTATGGAATTTACTATGTACCTTGACTCCCATTATCATTATCAATGGGTTGCATTACATTTGTTAATGGTATAAATCAATGATCAATAATCAAACAGGTTATCCCATGTTTGACATCAACTCATTTATTTACATGTTCTAGATTCTAACCTTTGGTGTCTTTGGATTAAATACCTTGGGCCTTAGTAGCATATTCTCATTATGTTGTTTCTTGAATTTCACAATATAGTACCACTCACCCATATGACAATGGCACTTTTGGAGGATCAGTATTTTCATCTCATGATTCTAGTCATCTTCATGATATATTGAGAGACACAAATCCATTATGTATTTTTTCATAGTTATTATCATTTTATGACATTGATCCACAATGTATCTTTTCATGGCCATGATATTTGATTTTTATATATACTTCCTAAATCCGTAGTGCAATTGATTTGGTGGACATGCTTATCCACACTTGAGCATGAGTATGCCTACCTTTGGAAGAGAGTCATTTGATGCCTTGTTTTTGTTGCAGGTACTTTCCTGATCCAAAGTCTTGTGAACTCCACCTAGCCCCACTCAAAAAATTCCTCCAAAATATTCTAATTTATTTTGTACATCATCTTTCATTCTAACCTCACACATTAGGGGGCATGTGTTATAGCATATTTTTCCACAATCATAGCTTAGATGCATTTTGTTTCTTTCATCTCTTCCATATTTATATTTTTCATCTTGGGAGCACTTAGAAATCTATTTGAAAATTCTTCCTTTCAATCGGCTCATACTCTATGCTAATTAAAGGAGTGATTACTTTCCCTTTTCCTTCACTAAAGGAGTGAGTGCATTAAACAATTACTAAAAATATAAAAAAACATGAAAATTACAAGATCTTACGCAAGGTTTATGGGAAAATACTTTTGTAACTCCCTAAAACCCATGGAAAATGGAATCACCCATATTTAAATTGTATAAAAGAGGCCTAATGAAAGGATATTATTACAAGAATTATTACTATATCAAAGATTACTTCTAGCATAAGTACTCAAATCCATCATATCCCTAGGGTTTTTATGACCCTCATCTCTCGGTAAATCTATGTTTCATAAGGTCCCATATCCCATTCTTTCTTTTGAGGTCTAATACCCCTTGGTATTCCTCAAAGTTACACAAAGAAGAGCATAGGAGTTGAAGCAGTCTTGAGTGACTCGAGGACTGATGAATAGAGATAACAGTTATGGGAAATGCCAATGGTGAGGTTAGCCATGCATTTCATATATCATTGTTGATTTAAATAAAATGAATGTCTCTCTTATTTACCTCCATTAAATCATGATTTATTTGCATCAATTTGATCCTTTTTTGGTGTTCAGTTGTTGTTTTAATTCACTTGACAAGAGTTAGTTCGAGTACTTATTTAACATTTATTTTTGTTTCTACTAAAGGTTTGAGGAATGTTTTTAATTCATTGTGTGCGGGTCTAGAAGTTTAGATAGGAGAAAGAATGATTGGAGTGAATACAACCTATGGGATTCATCCCTAACTGGGTATCAAAACCAGGTGAGTCCCTCATAACTAACTAGTAGTTATTTGGAAGTTGTTGTAAGCTACTCTAGGAAAATATTTTTTATCTCTATTAATGACCATCCCTAGCCATAGGATCATTTTCATTCACAACAATACATGAATATAAGCAATTCTAAGTTTTTATGTGATTGTAGTCATCACTCTTAGTGGAGTTTCCATGTGTTGACCCAATATTTGTTCAACAATACTAGAATAACAAAGTGTTGTGAGCTCTTTCCTAATTGTAAGTTTTTGAAAACTTAATACATATGGGAATCGAACCAAAGTCTTAAATCATCATTATGACTAAACCTTTTATCATTTCATACCCTTCTCCACATCACTCCTAGAAAGAAACCAACGAAGCCTAGCACCTAGTTATATCAAAGGAATAAGGTTTATTGGATGACTAGAAGGCAAATGTGTCTATATTTCATATTGTTTTAACCTCATAATGTTGCACAATTTGATAATTATATGTAATAATGTGACTTAGTACATGCATATGATTTTTTTCATACATTTATGGTTTTTAATATCATCATTATGATAGTGCTCATTATATCACACTTCCTTTATTACGAAAATGGATGATTATGTGACATTTCAGAACTTCATTAATGGTTGTTTTTAGTTCATTCACATGAACGTTGGCACTTTTATTAGACATGTTGATGTAATATTGGTGTAGATAGTGGTTTTGTCTTTGTTTTTATAGGTTAATGGTTATCTTGCACCTACACAATACAAACAATGGTTAACATTCAATGTTATATATGTACATATGTAGAATGTAGAAGATGGTGTAGAGTTGTAATATAGTTGTCCAACACTTTGGTTGTGAAACTTAGTTACTTGGTCATGTTTGACATTAGTGATGGCATGCATTTTATGATTGTTTAAGTGTGGTACTGATGTGCCTCCTAAGCACCTTTTTACCTTGCTAATGTGATGTATGCTATTTAGATTTCTAGAGTTTCGATAAAAAATGATTTTTGAGGTGGATTATTTGTTATCATTGTGGTGGTTTCATCAATATTTTCAATGTTGTCATATAGTTGTAGCACTTTAGCTATGAAGCTTGGTTACCTCCATCCTTCTTGAAATTAGTGATGACATTCTTTTGATGGTTGTTTTAGTGTGATATTTATGTGCCTCCAATGCACTTGTTTATTACTATTGATGTAACATATGATATTTGAAGTTTTGGACTTTAGGAAAAATGGATTTTCAATCTTTTTTTTTCTGTTTTTTTTTGCATATGACCAACCATCAAATCAAATACATTTCCATTAGAAAATGATAGAAAAATTAGCGACCATAATAAATAATCAGTTTTTATATATGTGTAAGGATATAGAATCAATTTATAATATTATAATTGTGGTAAACATTTGATTTATATATTAAAATAATAATAATAAAAGAAAAGAAAACAGGATTTTCAAACCATATTTCTCATAATATTATAAAAAATGAATCTATACCATAATAAAACATGGATAACACAAATACTATGCTCTAATATTCAATACCCGTTTAGGCTCTTGAAGTTAAATATTTACTCCATCACCCTAAATGTATGACAGATAATTTAAAACTTATAATCATGAGTTTTAATTATTAATATTTAATACATAATTTTAAACTTCTTTCTTTTAAAATGATTAACATTGTTTTAATTTTTAATATAAATTTTAAACTTTTAATAGATTTAATACATAATGTTTTTTAAGGAATGAACGTTTTTTTAATGTAAATTGTATAGTTTAATAAATTTAAGAATTTAATAAAAAAAATACATTGTAAATTGAAATTTAATTGTTATTGTAATTTTTATGGCAACAAAAACATTTATATTTTAAAATGATAGATCAATAAAGAAAAAAAAAATCAAATTTAAAATGATACATGCCTAGTGACCATAGTAAATAATTAATTTGTTTTATATGTCTATGAAAATTCAATCAATTTATAATATTATATTTCTAAAAGATGTTTGATTGAAAAAAAAACCATGATTTCAAGCCATATTTCTCATAATACTATAAAAAAATAAAATTGTACCATGAAAAGATATGGACAACACCAACACTATGCTTTAATACTCAATACAAGTTTAAACTTGTGAAGTTACACATTTACTCCATACTATGCTCTAATATTCCTTACAATTTAAGCCTTTAAAGTTAAACCTTTACTCCATAACCCTAAATTTATAATAAATAATTTAAAACTCATAATCATAAGCTTTGTTAACTAATCTTTAATACATAATTGTAAACTTGTTTCTTTATGATGAATAATTTTTTTTTAATATCAATATTAAACTTCTAATAAATTGATCATATAATTTTATCATAGGACCACGCCAGTTATTATTCATATTAAATATCAAACATTAATTAAAGTGACTCATAAAACTACTGGATTTCATCTATCAAAGTGGAAATCCATTGCTTTTGTAACATCCTGCTCTGGTGCACCGAGAAAACTTATTCTTTGAGGACACTTGCTCGCAAGTGATCTGGAATTTTATGATAAGAAAACATTTATCCTTGATTATGATGCGATATGATAGATGACATGATGTTTTACTGCTTTGACATGGACACGTGCTATTGACTCAGTTTTACTGAGTGTGCAGGGTTTTTGACCTTGAGGATGTAGACGCAACGACGAGACCCTTTGGACTCCGAATCGAGTCTGGGAGTGTGCTTTGGGGTTGATTGTTTACTTTGATTTTAGTATATTTGATTTGATGATATGATGTGGACATGTTCTGATACGATTTTTGATGATGCAGGCTGACGGTAGCTTGCTGACTAGACTCACATATGGAGTAAAGGGGCCACACATGATTTCCAGAGAGGTTGAGGGAGAGGTGTGGATAACAGCCCTGCCACAGCCTACTAGCACTCCCGCCATGGCTCAAACTGTAGGTTAACGATTACCTAGTTCGAGAGGATCCACAATGTCATGAGTGAAGACTGTGATAGTCACTCATGATGATTCTAGGGGGCATGCAATAAGGTGGGGCCATTATTCCTTAGAGACCTTAGTTTCCCATAAGTTCACCTGGCGGAGTGTTGACTCCAGGGGTTATTGATGTCTACCAATCAGTCAAGTTGGTGAGTGGCACCCTTGGAGCACGTGGTGCATCCTGAAGGGAACGTCGTGCAAAAGAAATACAAGAAGCAAGTGGCACACTTAGAGCATGTGGTGCATCCTGAAAGGCATGTCGTGCAAAAGAAACACAAGAAGCGAGTGGCACCCTTGGAGCACGGGGGGCATCCTGAAGGGCAGGTCGAGCAAAAGAAATGAACGAGGCGAGTGGAACCCTTGGAGTACGTGGTGCATCCTGAAGGGCACGTCACGTTGATATTGATGAAAGAACAAATCTAGATGGCCCTAAGACATTTAACACATTAATAAATTATTAATCTACTTCCCTAATTAAATGTCACCTAGTTCAAAATCTAAGTCCTAAGTCTAAAACTTCTCAGGATAAAATTTTCTCTAACCTTAAGAACAGACCCTATAAAAATAAAAATAAAAATTTAAACTAAAAACCACTTAAGTAATAGTTTTAGTCTTCATTTTGGGGTAAAACGAAGAGAGTATTAATTTAATTAAAATTCATGGTTTTAAATTGTAAAGAAGAAATAAATTATTTAAATTGTGAAAGTGTAAAAAGATTTTAAATTAATAATAAAAGGAAAAGAGTAAAACATGCAACTACAATTTTGGATTTATTTAAAAGGGGGAAGAAGGGAAAAATAAAAATTAGGAAACTAAGAATTGGAGGAAATATAATAAAGGAAAGAAGGGAACTNAAGAACCTTCTAAAATGAACTAAATTAGCAACGTCTTTTTAGGGAAAGTTTGAAGGTCTAAAACTCTGTAAAAGAAAGGGAAGAGAAGGAAGAAGGGGATCGACTATTAGCGTAATGTTACGCTGCCGGAATTGTGACTTGACTGATTACTTGTGGAGAGTTGGGATTTTCCAACTTGGATAGGAGTGGTAGCTCGGCCTTGCAAGGCGAGCTGAGAAGCTAAATGGACCATCTGGATTGTGTGTGGCCCCCTTACGGCTCGGGGGGCTAAGGGGGAAGTAGAGTACCCCTAGCAATTGGCTACGAGGTACCGGTGTAGTCTCGACGGTCGGCGAGGGGAGCAACATGGAGTAGGAGCAAAACAGNAAGGCAACGGTATGTTTTTCATTTTGCATGATAGAAGGTATTAGGACTTTGGCCCTCTCTTATTGTTATCAACATTTTTGTATTGGCATTGTGATATGAAAAAATACTTAACTTCAATCTGCTTGGGTTCTCATTGGATTGATTGGTTTTCTTGCCTTTTTCTTCGACGATTGAAATTGTGTTACAGTTATAAAATATTTCTTCTTACTTTGTTGTGGCATGTCAGTTGGGATAAAATAGATTTTATGGCTGTGTGTATATATGACTGGGGGTGTTTTATATCACTGTGGGCGTATTACACATTACAGTGGGCATTTTTATGTTAATGGGGTCGTTTTATATCACTGTGGGTGTAATACACATTACAGTGGGCGATTTTATGTTAATGGGGGTGTTTTATATCACTATGGGCATATTACACATTACAGTGGGCGTTTTTATGTTAATGGGGGCATTTTACACCACTGTGGGTGTTTATATATTAAAGTGAGCATATTTATATTGATGTGGGCATTTTTATATGACTGTGGGCGTTTATAAATTTCTTTGGGCGTTTTTATATGACTGTGGGCATTTATAAATTTCCATGGGCATTTTTATATTGATGTGGGCATTTTTAGATGACTGTGGGCGTTTATAAATTTTTGTAGGCATTTTTATATTGATGTGGTCGTTTTTATATTACTATGGGAATTTTCTATTACTGTGGGCATTTTGTATATCACTGTGGGCATTTTTTTTTTTGTAAATTTAGATCTGAGAATTCGTTCTCGCAATAATTGTATGGGCAATTTCGTTTTGTAAATTTAGATCTGAGAATTCATTCTGGCAATAGTTTTATAGGCATTTTCGTTTTTGTAAATTTAGATCTGAGAATTCGTTCTGGCAATAGTTGTATGGCCATTTTCGGTTTTGTAAAATTAGATCTGACAATTCGTTCTAGCAATAGTTGTATGGACAATTTCGTTTTGTAAATTTAGATCTGAGAATTCGTTCTGCCAATAGTTTTATGGGCATTTTCATTTTTGTAAATTTAGATCTGAGAATTCGTTCTCGCAATAGTTGTATGGGCATTTTCGGTTTTGTAAAATTAGATCTGAGAATTCATCATGGCAATAGTTGTATGGGCATTTTTCGTTTTTGTAAATTTAGATCTGAGATTTCGTTCTGGTCTTATTATGGCTATATTGGCTTCCTGCTTCAGATTTTTACTTGTTTATTGGTGAATTTAAATTTGTGATTTATCCATTGAAAAAAGAAAGCTAGTCAATAGCGTAGATCAGTCAACACATTTTGGGTTCCAGAAATCACCCTATACATTCTCTGCCTTTCATTGATTAATTAAAATATATATCTGGTTATTCTTTTTAATGAATGTCTTATTATGTTCTTAATTAAATCTTATTCTTAAGTGTTTAGTTACCACCGTATCAATTCATTATTGTTGTCGTTTAAGTGTAACTCATTCCATTACTATTAGTTGAGTTCCTTTATTTCATTGTGGACATAATTAATTATTATAAATGAAACATGAATAAGTATAACACTTGGTCATGATGATTACTGTCGAAGCAATGCTCGATTGATAATGGTATAAGTTTTTTATTGATAATTTGTCAAACTGACTGGTTATATAGAGTTGTCTCGTTTTCTATGGTTATAATGGATTAGATCTATATTTTTCCTTCCATAGAGTATTGATATTTTATATATCCTGTTGATTGTGAAAGTTGTTG
The DNA here is from genome assembly GCA_010110895.2 of Picea sitchensis. NCBI lineage: Eukaryota > Viridiplantae > Streptophyta > Pinopsida > Pinales > Pinaceae > Picea > Picea sitchensis. The sequence continues at coordinate 227,792 of SNQJ01S0005152.1, read as the reverse complement.
TAACAAATGTTATTTGGAGATAAAGGTACTTCTGAAGGTCTTCCTTTTTAGTGCCATCATTGTAAGTTATTGATAACATACAATTTATAATATTGCGTTAATTATGCGTTTATGATTAGGGCGTGTTGAGACAATTAATGGTTCATAATCATTGTCAATTGAATTACAAGCTTAGATCATCAAATGAATGTTAATGTAAATTTTACCATGATTGCGTCAATAATTTTTGTATATGCTGTTAATTATTGGTCTATGATTAAAGATGAATGTTAATTATTGCGTTAGTGACAATTGGAACTATTCAATAAATTCATGATTGTAACTAATGACTAATTATCTTGTTAACTATTAAACCAGTCAAAGTTTAGACTTGCAAAATAAGGTCGCTTGAATGATGTTTAGAGGGTACCTTGATGACAAATCATGATCTAAAAGTTGCCAATTGGAATGGCCTTAAGACTCTTATAGGTTGTAGGCCATTGTAAAATTAATGTTGTACTTGGTTGTAACCATTATTTGCTTGGTTTGTTTGTGTCGGGCGGGATGTAGACACCTCCATGTTCCTCAGAACAGTCGCTAGCCTTGAGACCTTAAATGGTTAAAATCGATGGGAACCTGGGCTTGAGAGTTGCTTATGTGTCTTGGAGGTCCTAACCATTGCAGGGTAGGATGGGTGGGAAGTGAGTCTTATTTTTAGTCAGTCTTCCTTATTGTCGATTGATCATCGTTAATTGCATGCAGTAACTTGTTGTGCATCTTATGTTGTCTTGTTGTGTTCATCGTGGTTTGCATCTGATTCGTTGTCGGGTGGCGACGTAGAGTTGAATTTCTTTATTTCCCTTGTACACGTGCTCACACACCTGTAAAAAAAATAAAAATTTGCAGTTGTTATGAGAGGTGGTCGACGTAACGAGGATGATCGTTACATGTGGTATTAGAGTGGGTTCAGCCCGTGACTTGGGATCGCTACGGATTTCGTTGACATGATTAAATTATATTGTTGTAGATCAAGTTGACTGTGTGCATGCAGGTAATCATGGTTAGAGGACACCGCGGAGGCAGACGATGGGGTGTTAGGGGAGGAGGCGCGACGCCTCCAGTAGCATCCACACCTGAGGGGTCTAACCCCCAGGGAGACGAGAAAGTTCTCGGACAGGAGAAGATAGTAGTTGGCGACGTAGTTGGAATGATGGGATCCTTTTAGAGCATGTCTGAGGTGCTGATCAGTCATTTGGATAGAGATGAGGCAAGAGCACCGACGCCCACTGAGGTTCATCCATGCACATTGGTAGTTACTAGTAGCATTCACCGCGAACTCGAGAAGGTAAAATTTCTCGAGTTCTTTAGAACCCCGGATGGCATAGCGATCGAGGCATGGTTTGAGAACATGGCGATGTGATTCACACTTTGCGATTATACCTCCAACATGAAAGTCCACATGGCGGTCTTTGAACTGAAGGGAAGCGCTCTTCTATGGTGGAAGACGCTCCTACCATAGTTGAACATGGTCGTTGAAGATGTGTCATGGGAACTGTTCGAGGAACAGTTTCGAGAGAGGTACCTTTCAGAGGAATTCATTGAGCATCATCTCAATGAGTTCAATGCCTTACGACAGGGAGGTCGTACGATGCTTAAGTATGAGGCACATTTTATGGAGATGCTCCGATATGCTCCACACCTTAACACGGAGAAACTTAACATCAATAGGTTTGTTTTCAGCCTTAACGGTAGCCTGCATGTGAAGGTTAGGATTTTGATGCCTCAAACCTTGCACGATGTCGTCCAGAAGGCCCTCATAGCCGAGGAGGAACTTATCAATGGAGGTCAGACTAGGACTCTAGTGAGACCAGCAGGGCAGGGTTCATCTGGTACACCGCAGCATCAGACTCCAGCGAGACATACGCCATGATATCGTGGCTTCCAGAGGGGATCCACCTTCACTACACCGCGATGACTGCTGCCTCAGCAGCGGACACCTTATCGGGGACCAAAGTATCTGCAGCAGCATCACTCGCAGTAGCAACAGTTTAGGCCTATTCAGCAGAATAGACCAGGATTCCAGGCCAGTGGGTCATCATCTTCTACTTTGGGTACAAGGACTACTGGGCCGAAGAAGGGGTGTTGGACATGTGGGGAGCCACACTACTAGCGTGACTGTCCTGTGGAGAGGACCAGAGTGTACGGATCAGTCGGACCCACTACGGTGGGAGATATGGGCAAGGCCCATCGGATTCATGCAGCGGTGAATAACCATAAGACAGAGCACTAGTCAACTGTGCTTGAGACAACAGGTACCATCACTGACCAGACCCTTAGTGTTTGATAGATCCCGGTGCTACTGAGAGTTTCATTTCTAGTGCAGGGATAAAAAGGATTAAGATAAAGGCAACCGAAAAGGATGAGTTTAGCTTCATAGAGATGGCTTTGAGAACCAAACAGAAGGTTGGAGGAAAGGTTATAGGATGTGCCCTGAACCTAGGAGAGTTTGTCACAAAGACCAACTTGTACGTCACAATCTTAGGATCTTATCATGTCGTGATTGGTATGGATTGGTTGGAATCGCATGAGCCGATACTCAACTGTAATACGAAATGGTTGAGCTTGGTTGATGACGAAGGACAGAGACATGTGATTGTAGCACAGAACCAGGGAGTTTCCATGAGGTTCATCTCTTCCTTACAGTTACAGAAGAGTATGCGCAAAGGGTGCAATCTTTATGCGATCCTTGCGCTAAATGAAAAGGGAGTAGCGGAAGGTCTCAAACACCTTCTGGTGGTGAAGGAGTTTTCAGACGTATTTCTAGAGGAGTTACCTGGGATGCCGCCAGAAAGGGAATTGGAGTTTACCATAGACCTAAAACTGGGGACCGAACCGATAGCAAGAACACCTTATCGGATGTCGACCCCAGAGTTGCAAGAGTTGAAAATGCAACTGAAGGAGTTGCTGGACTTGGGACTGATACGTCCTAGTGTGTCACCGTGGGGTGTGCCATTTATTTTTATATGAAAGAAGGATAGATCATAGAGGCATTGCATTGACTACCGTCAACTAAACAAGGCCAGGATCAAGAATCAGTATGCCTTTCCGAGAATTGATGATCTGTTCGATCAAATGAATGGTGCGACGATGTTCTCCAAGATCGATTTGCGATCAGGGTATCACCAGTTAATGATCAAGGAGGATGACATCCCTAAGACCGCTTTTAAAACGAGGTTTGGACATTACAAGTTTACTGTTTTACCATTTGGATTGACAAACACCCCAGGAGTATTTATGAGTTTGATGACCGGGGTGTTCCGCGAATACTTGGACAACTTCGTCCAAGTATTAATTGACGATATTATGATCTACTCTCAGACGATGGAAGAGCATGACGAGCACTTTCTCTTGGTACTACAATGCCTGCAAGAGCACAAATTGTAAGGGAAGTTGTCCAAATGCTCCTTTTATCAATCGAGGAGGGCATGTCATCTCCGGCGAAGGCATTGTCGTGGATCCAGTCAAGTTTGAGGCTATTATGGAATGACCTGCACCGACGAATGTCAAAGAAGTGTGTAGCTTTATGGGTTTAGCGGGATATTATCAATGGTTTTTCGAGAGATTTTCGAAGATATCAAATCCGATCATAGAATTGTAGAAGAAAAAAAAGAATTTTGTTTGGACCGAGAAATGCGCGGAAGCATTTCAGAGGCTTAAAGAGTTGTTGATGATAGGACCGATACTAAAGGTCCCTGACATGGATGTGGACTTCTTGGTATGCACAGATGCATCCAAGGAAGGCTTAGGTGGAGTCTTGATGCAAGATGGACGAGTAATCGCTTACATTTCGAGGAAATTGAGAAGGCATGAGGAGAACTACACGATGTACGATTTGGAGTTATTAGCCTTAGTATATGCCTTGAAAATTTGGAGACACTATCTTATAGGATGAAAAATTGAACTAAAAACTGATCATTGTGGACTACAACACATTTTTACGCAAAGCGACCTGAATGCACGACAACGGCGTTGGTCGAAATTGCTTAGCGAGTACGACTTTGAGATTACTTACATAAAGGGAACAATGAACCGAGTGGCGGATTCTTTGAGTCGGAGACCACACATCTTTACGGTGTTGCCTCTTCAGATGAATCTACGTGAGAATATTCTCACTTTACAACGTGGTGATGACTGGTATAAGGAGGTCGAGGGTTTTATTGGACAAAACAGAATGATGGTACCACGATACGAGGGATTTTCATTTGATAGCCATGGTTTATTGAGGTTTAAAAGTCAGATTTACATACCGTCAAATGACGAGTTGAGGATATTGATCCTGAACGAGGCTCATAGAGTAGTTTACATGGCTCACCTGGGAGTCACGAAGATGAGGGCAGATCTTAAGCCCTTATTCTTTTGGAAGGGAATGAATGCTGACATAGTGGCCAGATTTCTAGAGTGTCAGCAAGTAAAGGTTGAGCATAGACACCCAGCAGGATTACTTCAACCCCATGCCATCTCGGAATTGAAATGGGAGGTTATTTCGATGGATTTTATTGTTGGATTGCCACTAATGGCAAGGAGACATCACTTGATTTTCGTAGTAGTAGACACTCTAACGAAGAGTGCTCACTTTATTCCTGTGCATACGATGTATCAGGAACCTGACATAGCTAGAGTATTCTTCAGTGAGATTGTGAGGTTGCATGGTGTGCCTAAGAAGATTATATCCGATCAAGGATCGGTGTTTATTGGACGATTTTGGACGATTTTCCAAGAGGCCTTGGGAACCCAACTTAATTTTAGTACTGCATATCACCCAGAGACTGACGGACAGACTGAATGAACAAACCAAACCTTGGAGGACATGTTGTGAATGTACATGATGGACCAACAAAATCCTTGGGAGGAGTTCTTGCCACTAGTAAAGTTTTCTTACAACAACAGTTACCAGAGCACCATTAAGATGGCGCCTTTTGAGTTTCTTTACGAGTGAGCGTGTCGTACGCCCTTGAGTTGGGATCGGCTTGAGGATAGGGTCCTAGTGGGACCAGAAGCGATCAAAGAAATGGAATAGCAAATGCAAACCATAAGACAAAGGATTAAAGAAGTGCATGATCGACATAAGAGTTATGTCAATGCGCACCAAGTCAACAGTAGTTACAAGGTATGTGATCGAGTCTTCTTGCAGGTTAAACCGCATAAGAGTTTGATGAAGTTTGGAAAGAGAGCTAAACTCTCTCCTAGGTTCATGGGACCTTTCAAGATTGTGGAGAGAAAGGGGCCCATGGCCTATCAACTAGCCTTACCTGATTCCTTGAGGCGTATGAACGATGTTTTTCATGTATCTATTTTGAGACACTATATTCGTGATCCTACACATGTGATTGACATGAGTCCCTTGTAGGTATCAGACAAGGGAGTTCTCACAGCTGAGCCGGTCTGCATCTTAGATCACCGTGTTTGACAGTTACGACGTCGAACGGTAGATCAGGTCAAGGTCCAGTGGGACCATTATATTCCGCACTCGATGACCTGGGAGGATGCATATGATATGCGCTAACAGTTTCCATTTTTGTTTGATAGATAGACTTATGATATTGTGATACACTTATTTCGGCATTTATACTATGAAACTTCGGGACGAAGTTTAGACCAAGAGGGGGTGTATGTAACATCCCGCTCTAGCGCACCAAGAAAACTTATTCTTTGAGGACACTTGCTCGCAAGTGATCTGGATTTTAATGATAAGAAAACATTTATCCTTGATTATGATGCGATATGATAGATGACATGATGTTTTACTGCTTTGATATGGACAAGGTGCTATTGACTTGGTTTTACTGAGTGTGCAAGGTTTTTGACCTTGAGGATGTAGAGGCATTGATGGGACCACTTGGACTCCAAATCGAGTCAAGGAGTGTGCTTTGGGGTTGATTGTTTACTATGATTTTAGTATATTCGATTTGATGATATGATGTGGACATGTTCTGATACGATTGTTGATGATGCAGGTCGACAATAACTTGTTGACTAGACTCACATATGGAGTAAAGGGGCCACACACGATTTCCAGAGAGGTTGAGGGAAAGGTGTGGACAGCAACCCTGCCATAGCCTACTAGCACTCCCACCATGGCTCGAACTGTAGGTTAACGATTACCTAGTTCGAGAGGATCCATGATGTCATGAGGGCAGACTGCAATAGTCACTCACGATGATTATAAGGGGTGTGAAATAAGGCGGGGGACTTATTCCTTAGAGCCCTTAGTCTCCCACAAGTTCACCTAGTGGAGTGTTGACTCTAGGGGTTATTGATGTCTACCAATCAGTCAAGTTGGCGAGTGGCACCTTTGGAGCATGTGGTGCATCCTGAAGGGCACATCATGCAAAAGAAGCACAAGAAGCGAGTAGCACCCTTGGAGGACGTGGTGCATCCTTGTTTTAGGATAAATCCGTAAGTGTGGACACAAACCGATCTCCCTAGATCCACCTGGATCTAGAACAAAACATGACAGAATAGGACGCTTTCCTTAAGTTTTAAATATTGAATTTACTAAGAGGCAAGAATAAGTAACATACCTTATAATTGCTTCCTATAGTCTTTGTTGCTCCCGCTTCACTCCAGTGCTCTTGTGTAGTCAATATCAAAACAACACAAACCAACCAAAATGATAGTGATAGCATAAACTCAATATAAACCTATGTATGTGATCAAGGAATCATACAATAAAACATAACAAGATTTATAAGAAAGAATCATATTACTGTATCATATTAAATGTGAAAGAGAGATTACAACCGTTGCCTTGATGTCGTAAGGTCCCTTCCAACTGTCCTTCGTTTCCCACACACTTTGAATCCAAGAATTCTGAGACCATAGATCTG
>SNQJ01S0005152.1:191509-220876 GCA_010110895.2 Picea sitchensis | reverse complement strand
AAGTGTAACTCATTCCATTACTATTAGTTGAGTTCCTTTATTTCATTGTGGACATAATTAATTATTATAAATGAAACATGAATAAGTATAACACTTGGTCATGATGATTATTGTTGAAGCAATGCTCGGTTGATAATGGTATAGGGTTTTTATTGATAATTTGTCAAATTGATCGGTTATATAGAGCTGTCTCATTTTCTATGGTTATAATGGAGTAGATCTATCTTTTTCCTTCCATAGAGTATTGATATTTTATATATCCTGTTGATTGCAAAAGTTGTTGTAACAAATGTTATTTGGCGATAAAGGTACTTCTGAAGGTCTTCCTTTTTACTGCCACTGTTGTAAGTTATTGATAACATAAAATTTATAATATTGCATTAATTATGGATTTATGATTAGGGCCTGTCGAGACAATTAATGGTTCATAATCATTTTCAATCGAATTACAAGCTTAGATCATGGAATGAATGTTAATGTAAATTTTACCATGATTTCGTCAATAATTTTAGTATATGCCATTAATTATCGGTCTATGATTAAAGATGAATGTTAATTATTGCGTTAATGACAATTGGAACTATTCAATAAATTCATGATTGTAACTAATGTCTAATTATCTTGTTAACTATTAAACTAGTCAAAGTTCAGACTTGCAAAATAAGGTCCCTTGAATGATGTTTAGAGGGTACCTTGATGACGAATCATGATCTAAGAGTTTTCGATTGGAATGTCCTTAAGACTCTTATAGGTTGTAGTCCATTGTTAAATTAATGTTGTACTTGGTTGTAACCATTATTTGCTTGGTTTGTTTGTGTCGGGCAGGATGTAGACACCTCCATGTTCCTCAGAACAGTCGCTAGCCCTGAGACCTTAAATGGTTAAAATCGATGGGAACCTGGGCTTGAGCGTTGCTTATGTGTCTTGGAGGTCCTAACCATTGCAGCGTAGGATGGGTGGGAAGTCAGTCTTACTTATTGTTGATTGATCATCGTTAATTGCATGCAGTCACTTGTTGTGCGTCTTATGTCATCTTGTTGTGGTCATCATGGTTTGTGTCTTATTCGTCATCGGGTGGCGACGTAGAGTCGAATGTGTTTATTTCCCTTGCACACATGCGCACACACCTGTAAAAAAAAAACAAAAAAAACAAAACAAATTGCACTTGTTATGAGAGGTTGTTGGTGTAACGAGAAGGATCGTTACACCTTGGGTCTCCTCCCCCTTCTTGAACTCTTCTTAGGGCTGCTCCCCCTGTCTGAATGCCTTTGATCTTCCTCTGAATAATGTATTCCCTTTTGAACAAGGGATATCACTCTAATGTAATGCTGAAGATATATCACTCATTCTTCCCTTGTGACCATTGCTCCCCCTGGAACTATGCCTCTTTTCTCTTTTCTTCAAGTATAGGGATATTTTACCAAGTATGCATCCGATGAATATATCCTCCTAGAATCATGGGAAGAAGAATGACTCCCTCTATCTTCTCTGCAATATGAACAATATGCTTCTGCTTCAAATTCCACCCCTCAACTGGATCATAGAACAACTTCTCTTTCTATGATGATCCATGGACCTATCCATGCATCAAAACCTATGCCATACCATGAAACGAAATATATGTCAACAATAAAATAGAGAATCGTGAATAAAACATCAACCAAGTATATCATGTACAAAATTGTGTGCCCACCATGCACAACACCCATGTACATCAACCATGTACATCAACACCATACAATGTGCCATAAGATATGATTAATGGAATGTATCAACCATATTCTAAAAACATGTGCCAATGGTGTGCCAATTATATGCCTCTACCAACATGCCAACCATGTGTGTCTACCGATATTTCAACCATGTGAATCTACCAATATTCCAACCATGTGTCATATCACTCATGATATGTCTCCACCATGAACCAAGTACCATAATCATGTATCTCATGTACCAAAGTATATGCTAATCAAGTAATGCCAAAGATGTACGTTTATCCAAGCACTCACCATCCAAACATATACCATCTGTGAGTGTACCAAACATGTACATCAACATGTGTCACTACTTGTATCAATAAAGTATGTCAACCATGCATCAATACCACAACAAAATGAATCAGCATGCATGTATGCCAAGTCCACCACAAACCATGTGCCAATCAAATACTAGTAGGTGCCTCTACCAATGTACTAGAAGTGTACCAATCAGGCATGAACTATAGATCAAAGTATGACTCATCAATGATGTACAACATGATCACCTCATCAACTCACCAATTACATGTTACAAGATGTAGTCCAACCATATGCCAAATGCATGCATCAAGATATCCATCAAATGTTCTTCTAATAATACATCATAAGACATATCAATGAAACTCAAATATGTACCAACCATGTATCCCAATGGATAAGCCTAATTCCTCCATTCACTTTAGAGAATATTAATCATCCAATAATACATGTACTAGTAGTGTGTTTCAATAGATCAATGCCATCTCTAGCTAGCATCATCAACATATATCACATAACTAAGGTACCATAACTTCACTTTCATAACCAACATTGTTATTCAACAGAAAATGCCTCAATCCATACTCATAGGTTAGTGACATGCATCCAAGATATCTTTTCATTATATATCATCACCATACATAATCCAATATGTAATCATGAAAACCTGCAAAAAACAATGTCACAAATTGAAACAAACTATGTCAAACCCTGCAACATAGAGTTATACCATCACATCAAGATGCAACCCATGTGCATAGCCCTTTTCCCAAATCTTTACCACATATACACGACCTGCTGCATAGACAACTCACATATGTACATGACCTATTCTAGGTCAGCCTTCATATGTATGTGACTCTTACCACTGTCACCCAAGTATCCTTCAGTAGATGACACATGTGGTATTCCCTTAAGGCTTCCATTATGCTTTGGCTTTTCAATCTTCTTCACCCACTTTTGAAGGTGTCCCTGCTTTTCTGAACTTGTTCTCTGAGATTCCATATTTTCAAATATATCTCCATTCCTTACTTCATTCCTTCTCCTAGTCATGCTATATGAAGTCCCCATCATGGACCTTCTTCTTGTGTTCCAACAATCCTGGGATTTCTGGCGAAATCCACTACAGTTTTAGCATCTCATGTTGTGACAGTGAACAAAAATGTGTCCTACTTGATCACATATCTAACACCTTATGGTGTTATGAAATCTTCCATTATATCTCCTTGCATAATATCTTCATTCCAAATCATTGTGACCATATTCATTACATGAATAACATTGACCATGAAAAATACTTTCATATCTTTGCTTTGGTGTCCATCCCTTTTGAGGTGTAAATATGGCTTCTTGATGTCTTCCATGCTTTATTATTTTGAAATTTTCTTTGCCTTGTGTAGATGGTCGATTTGCAACATTGTCTTCATCCTTTGAGAGTTAGGGAGTTACCTCATTCTTCTTTGAGGTGCTTGCTTTAGCATGTGTAGCTTCTCTCTTGTATACAAGACCTGATTTATCATTTGGTGATCTTTGACATTCCAAGATCTCATTCAAGATTTGTGAGCTATTCAAGAATTTGTTTGACTTCTCTACTTTCTTTCTAATACCAACAACTTCAAGTTCTAACTTATGACATGCCTCTTCCTTTTCATTTACTTGATTCTTCAATAGTTCCTCTACCCTTTTGGCTTCTTCATTTTGGGTCTTGAGATGGACAATAATTTCAAAAATTTCGCTAATCTCATCATCTACCTTCTTATATTCGTTTTCATTCTTTAGTCGTGTGATCTCTTATTCCTTTTCTTCTAATTGAGTCTTTTTACTCTCTTCTTGTTCTTTGAGCATTTCCTTTAACTTCAAGATGTTCCTTTGACTCTTCTTAAGAAATTTTTTGGTGTTATCGGAAAGATAGCTATAGTCTATATAGTAATGGTCATTGTTGTATTCATATAGACCCCTTTCAAATTTCTCTTTAAGATCTAATAACTTTTCTTCTACTTCTTCCATGGGATACCAATCAATTGATTCTATACCAACTATTTCTAGATTTTCTTCTTCACTTGTAGAGAAATATTCAACATCGTCACATTTTGAATTATTGAAATCAAGGGTTTGTGGAGATTCTTTACCTTCATTTGAAGTGTCTTCAAGATCTTCCTTGTTTCCAACATCATCACATGATTTTTTGCCTTCATTTGAATTGTCTTCAAAATCTTCCTTTTTTCCAACATCATCACATTTAGAAATATTGCAATCAAGAGTTTTTGGAGATTTTTTACCTTCATTGATCTTGATGGAGTTGTCTTCAATATATTCCTTCTTGCTTTGGTATGTCTCCTCTATCTTTAGCCATAGATCCTTGTCATAAGTGCATTGTCCCATTCCCTCTTTGATAGGACTTGTGAGTCCACTAAGAATGGTCTTCAGAGCTAATGCATCATTCTTCTTTCCTTCCCTTTGAGATGCAAACCTTGACTTGTTCTTCAAGGAAATTGATCCACCAATAGTTTCCTTCCAAATCCCTACTCCCATTTCCTTCAAATGCACTCTCATTTCTATTTTCCAAGTAGAATAGTTTTCCTCATCGATTATTGGAACTTCATCATCCATTTGTGTGTCTATGAATATCCTCCAAGATTGTTAAGGCTTATAGTGAAGGCCTTCTCTGATACCAATTGTTGGACACACCGACTACATTGAGAGGGGGGGGTGAACAATGTAGTGCTCTTTTTCCCAATACTTCCCTCTTACATAAAACTCATTAGTTAGCAATCACCATTTACTCATTACTTATTGTTGTCATTTATAACCAGTTAAATGTGAACATATATCGACAACATATATCATCAATATATCATCAACAAATAATCACCGCAAGGAACACAAAGAACACAAGATGTATGTACAATTTTCTTTTTATTACAAACTACAATCCCTAGGTTATCAACAACAAATAAATAGAGTATAACTCTACAAGAGCACCAGCTCTATAATGCAAGACTCAAGTTACACCCTTAGCACCAACTTAGATGAGGCAAAAATCCTCAACATATATCAATTTTTCAATAGGTACGCGACCTATCGATAGTGCAACACATGTATGTACGTGCCCTACCAGTAGTACAACTCACGTATGTACGTGGTCAGTTTGTACTACAACATGCGTATTAATTCTGAGCAACTAGGGTTTTCTTTTCATCACACACTCATATCTTGTGCAAACTTCAATCGTATTCACTTCTGTCTTTCATTGTCCAATCTGACCCATAACCAATCACAACACATCCAATCTCTCCAACAACTTACTCATGATCCTAAGACATACAATATGAATGCTACTCAATCATGTATAAGCAACCAATATATTATAGCAATCATATTAGTATTGAATCATAATAGTGTTTCTCACTCCATCAACCAACACAAACCAAATCACAACATCCATACCAATAATTCCGTAAGAGTTCACCACACAATAAGCAAGAGTATCTATCAAGACAATAATGAAACCATACCATAGTTTCTATGGAAGATCTAAGCCCATAGAATGCAGATCTGGAACCTGCTTCAGTTTTCAACAGTCTGGCACCAACTCACACACAAGTCTTCATGAATTCATCCATTGTATGCATCATGTCCTCATTCATCCCACGTATGTATGCGCCTTGGCTCACTGTAGCCCGTGTATACCTCAGAAATTAGGGTTTCTGAACTTCCAAGACTTTTTTCGTCATGATCTCAGAGTTATCGAAACTTTGATGCATCCATGAGATCCTCCAGATCTCCTCTCTCTCAGAATAGATCTTCAATACATTCTCAAGTGATACACTATCACAATATACCCTTGCCTCTTATTTATACTCTCCAAGTAGCTTCATTAGAATTATATTCTAGGTTACTTAACCCATTTTCCACATTTTAGGGTTAACCACTTTCCATAATTATAAAGTTCTCCATTACTTTATCATTTAATTATTCCTCCTTGACTTTGTCACCTCACTTTATCATTTAAATAATATTTTTTTATTTTGTCACTTCACTTTATTATTTAAATAATCCTCCTTGACTTTGTCACTTCAGTTTATCATTTACATAATAATTTCTTCTTTGCAAGATCTTTGACTTCTTTGACCTTTTGGGGATTCAAGCCTACATATGAGGTTCCTACAACTTCATAAGGCCATAACTCTCAAACCATGAGGAGTTATGTGACATTCCACATACCACCGAAAATGGAATGACAAGCATTATCCCCCTAGGATAGTTTCACTGACAAATTCACTGATACTCATCTTATTATTCCACAATTAATCATGGGTTCGCCAACCATACTTCTAGGATAACTCAATCATAAAGTGTCTTCCCGTGAGGGCTTTCACCATAAGGGGACCACTTTGGAGTTCATCCATTTGTACACCTTATAAACCATGATAAGACAATAATGAATCATCTTTACATCAACCCAAGTATGCATCATATCAATGAATATGATTCCACTTGTCATATATCCATTCACATTAAGGACAATACATATTATATTAGTATGCTATGACAAGACATTGTTCATTTGAAATCAATCATTAATCAATCAATCCTTTAGCATCAATCAATCCTTTGACATAAATCAATCACTTGACATCAATCCTTTGACATCAATTAATTACTTGACATCAATCAATCAAACCTTTGGCATCAATGACAACATGATCCAACAGATAGAGGATGGCCTTCATAGGTTACTTGATGATCCAATGGTAGGTGTACATTCGAGTGAGAGGATAGATGAGCATTATAGTATTGAGGAGGATCATGTAAAGCATGCATGGTGAGATTCCATAGAGATAGCTTAAAAATATAATATGGAATCAAGGATTGATTCTAATCTCATAATTGATGGTAATATTGTAGTGTATAAGGATAGGGTTGTTGGATTTTATAAAACAAAGGGATTTTGATCATGATGTTACTCTTTCTTTAGGATTGTATTATAAAGAGGGATTTGACCCAACTCAAGTTTTTCCATTTGTAGGATGTTTTAAGGTGAATGAGAAGGATTCTCATGTTCATAGTTTAATGATATCCTTATGTGGGTTTTTTCTTGTACCACGAGTTTTCTCTTTTATGATAGAGGACTTGAATTATATAGTCATTTATCATTAAGATTATGATACAACTGAGCCATTTTTTTGGTCTTACATGTGGATGTGATTATTTTCATGGGATGTCATAAATATCTCATGATGTTGTGTTCATTGATTTACACTTGCATTGTTGACTAGGGGGGTGATGGATATTTTTAAGTCACTAATGATATAGGGTTATGCTCAATATTCATAGGTGGTTAGTATTTGTTGGATAATTGACATTATATGAGTGAGAGTTTCTTTACAAGTGATATTTTTGGATTCTATGAATACAGTAGGTACAAAATTATTGGTGGTATATTTGGTGGAGTTATAGGGGGGCTCAATAAGTTTTGTTTTCAGAAAAATCCTTTTAAGGAATGAATGTTATATTTTAGGTTCTTCCAAAAGATTTTACATCATGTTTGATGGTGCTTCATGATATTTTGGGCACATGGTGTATCTTTAGTCCTAGGATGGTATATGACAAAATTGAAAATGGGAGATTATCTATGATGGATTTCCGCATTAAAAATGGATTACTCAATGGTTGTTTGATCAAGGTAGGGTGATTTCTTGGAATTGTTCCTCAGGGTATTAGAGTTTTATTTATATCACTAGTGACATATTTCATAATAGCCACATGGAGAGGGTTTCTTTCTTATATAATGACCCACATAGGATGATCATAATTTTCCATTTCATAGGATGGAATTGGGTCCTAGACAAAATAAGATAGATTGGATTCATACATGGATGCTTTGGAGTTTGATTAGTGATCCAAAAATCCTTAGATACGACTTTTTCCTCTAAAAATATTAGTATCTAACTTGATTCATAATTAATTCTTGATCATATTCAGGGGATTTGCAGAAAAATGATGATGTGCTTCGTATCCAAAATCTCATAAATTGATTATTAATTTGAAGAATTATGAGATAACACAACATAAAATAAAAGAACTCAAATTTATAACATTGATTACATATATTAATTTATCCTCAAATTCCCTTCTAGATAGTAAGATTTCCCCTTATCATCTCAAAATTTAAAATTACATTAGAACATTGACTTACAAATCCAATTTTATGGACTCTCTGTAATTCCATTTCTCAAACTTAAAAATAGCTACTGAAATTTTGACGAAATCTTAATGGTGTATGTCGGTGTATCAACGACCTTCCATCAGTACATCGACCAAAGGTGGCTATTTGATTGTTTTGTGTAATTTAGTCTAATTATCTGACGAAAATGGGGTTGCCGGATATCCCACAGACTTTGGTTGGTATACCGACAGTCATAACGACCAAAACATCATTCATATTTGCTATTATTTCCAACATCTAGGCGTCGAAAGTCCGAAAAAAATGACCATCGCAAATCTGACTACAAAGTAGGACCTTTGATGTTTTGTCCGATAGTTTGATGCCCAATATGCATCGTTACTCTAACATACATCCATTGGTTATATGCGTATGATTTCCAACGGTAACACAATTAGACCTATGACCTTGATATTCATCCGACGTTGTGTTGCATCAGTGATCAGATGAAAACTCAAGGACTATGGACATCATAAAATCTGACACTCCAACAACACATCCGACCAAGGGGCTATGAGACCGATGGTTTAGTTCATCGAATATCCGACGAATGAGTTAACATTAATGATATATATATATATATAAATTATATCATTTTCATTGCAATGACACACAAACAAAGAATGTTACACACAATATCAATGGTGATTTAAGAAACAAATTCCTCCACATTGTTCCACCTATGGATTTGAGCCTAAAAACAAAATGAAGGATGAACATGAAGGTAATAATAACAATATTGTTTCTAGAAGAACCCCATGATTCATGCATATTCTCTCTACTAATGAAATAAATAGAAAGAGATTAAACATGGGTGTGCTAACAAAAAAATGGTGATTTTGAGAAAGAAGTAATATGGAAAGTAGAACAAAAATCAAACCCTATTATTCTATATTTTTTCCAATGGAAGAAGTCATGGTAAACCCTTTGATTACTTCCCCACATTTCATGGATGGTAAATAGGGTAAATCTTCGACCCTTATTACAAAGCCTCACCCCAAGGGGATTAAGAGAGTTGAACCCGTGACCTTCCCACTGATCACCAGGGGAGAGAAATCACGTTGGCTCAATACCATTTGAGAAAACCCTTGAGGATACACCCTAGTATTCTATATACCATGATATAGCATGAATAGTATAACCTGAAATCCAAACCCACACACTTAACAAATCTCAAATCCTTGCATAGAATGACAACAAAGTGGTAGAACAAATGTTTTTGAGCAATTGATCTTTTTTACAAACACAATAAGGGTCACTAGTTGTGTAGGTATAAATTAATAGCAATGTAACACCATGAAGATTTCATACTACAAAAACAAGTGTCCACCAATTTTTGCAATAAATAGTGTCCACTTGCTTTTCCACAACCAGTTTCCCTAGAGCTATTAAATTTCCCATTGGGATGAATGAAAACCTTAGAAAGGTCATGGAATAAATGACCCTATTGTGACAACATTTTACAACAATCACAATCTTCATACTATCAAATGCATAACAAAAACATGGAAAAGGGAAAAAATAGGATGGAAAAGGGGAAGAAAAACAACTCCAACACTATGTAGCAAAAGAAAGACTAACTATAGGATTGGGTGGATAGTAAGGAAATAATGGATGTGCAAGAGTACTAGAAATAGTACTCTATGCACCACTGTTTGTGCCAAAAACATGTTTGGTGCACATATTAAAAGGTTTACATAGTGAGAAACCTAGAAAAATGAACAAGGGGACACCAAATGGGACATGTTTTTATATGCTTCATCAATACCACTGTAACCATAAATCGTGTGGACATACTGCCATAAATTTGGATATTTTAACTCAATAGTTGTACTTGGGGTTGTGTTTTCCTACCAAAGCACTAGTGCTAAAATTTAGGCCTTCAAACAATAGTTTAAGATGAATTTCAGACCGCCCTTTGAACCACCCCCAAAAGTTTCTTTCGAGGCAGTTGTTAACCCTCTCGAAGGAGGTAGCCAGTATAGGTGGTTTTATAAAAAAACCCTTTATAGTAAATATAAGTATTAGAGGCAATTGTACATAAACTACATTGACAAGAACATATTGGTGTGGTATAAGACCTCCCTGATAGAAATTTATAGGGGTTGTTTGAAAAACCCCTCATAGAAGCTTATAGGGGAAATTTTAAACCCCCCTCATAGGAAGGTATTGAGGTAGTTTGAAACCCCCCTCATAGTAGTTTATGAGGAAATTTGAAACCTCCCCCATAACAAGATAATATAGGGGTAGTTTGAAACCTTCCTCATAGCAGCTTATGGGTGTGGATTGAAACCCCCCTCATAATAGCTTATGGGTGTGGTTTGAAAATTCCCCATAGAAAATTATAGAGGTATCTTGAAATCCTACTCGTAGATACTTAAAGGGATGGTTTCAAATCTCATTCATAGCAATTGGCGAGAGAATTTAAAACCCCTATCATGGAAACATACTAGGACAACTTAACCCCACCAATACCAATGCATGAGGGTGGTTTGGAACCTCCCTAATAGAATCTTGTAGGGGTTTTCTGAAACCCACCTTATATCAACTTAGAAGGGAAAGTGGAAAACCTCTATAGAAACATATGAGGATGGTTTGAAACTATGTTTACTAATCCTTTTGAAGGTGGTTGGAAACCTCCTTTTAGAAATTTATGGGGGAATTTTCTAACTTTGATTATAGAAACTTATAGGGGTGGTTTGCAACCACCCTTATAGTAACCTACAAAGGAGGTTGAAAAGTTACCTTATATAAATTTACATAGGTAGTGGAAAACTAGATTTAAATCCCTTACACAACTAGTTTATAATGGCCATCAAAGACATAATGTGTAGGGGCATATTAAAAATGCCCTTACATCCACTTACTAAGGTGGTTATTAAGTACCTTGTAAATGAAATTAAGGGAAGTTCATAACCACCCCTACAAGTGGAAATAAGAACAAATAAATTTAAAAAAAAGTAGATTTGAGTTCAAGTTATATATAATTGAAAAATCTTGAACATCTGTTCAAGGAGAATAGAAATAACATCCATAATGTTCTTGTTAAATTACAAAGTAATAAGGAATGAGGATAAACAAAACACCTTTCAACCTCATATTTCAATAACCCTAAGAATACCCAATTATCAACAAAAAAAAGATGATTTTTTATTTATACAAAAACTGCCACTATCTTTCACAAAAGGGTAAGAATCAAAACATTTTAAAACTACCACTTATACAATCCCTTGAAAAAAAAATTATATTTCTAAGAACCACATAAAAAACTGAAAATAATAGATACCACAAGCAATTAGTACTATATTGAGAACATAAACAGAGCCACAACATGACTTTCGTTGAGCATATTTAATAGTTGTTGTTTTCAGATACATTAAAATTTGAAGGACATTAGGGTAGGATTTGAGAATATTCAAAAGTTATGTCAAAAACATTTTCAATATGCGTATTTTCATAAAACTTAAGAATCAAATTCAAGTAAACATATAGTAAATTAATTGGTATAGGTACATTCAAAACAATTAAGAGTATGAAAATGTAATTTTATTTTTCATGGATACAAATTAAATGAGAATGGATAAATAGATCATGAATACTACTTATTTATCAACATCTAAACATGTTCCTTCATAGTCTAGCCGAACATAATCCATGTCACCATCAACTACAACTTCATCATATTTACTAAATCATATTGCACTCTATAATGATTTCTTAATTATCCATTTAGATTCACCATTGTGAAACTAATTTCATTAGTTTTCATTCCATTATTCATGTATACATCTTCCCAATCACATTTGAAGAAGGGATACTCCATACAATAGTAGTCGAATATGATTATTTCTTGGATGCCTCCAAAATATGTTATCATCTAATGTATAGGATTATTTTTTTTGCACCCTAACTTATTAAATTTTGTGCATCCATGCACATGTCACTATTTTGGGTGGTTCTAACATTATTTATGATTTTAATATGAAATATACACCCATTGATTAAGTATCCCTTATACTTTATTTCATATTTACTTGGGCTATGTGCCAAGCATTTAAGGGTATTTAAAATATTTTCTTTTCCTTTCACCTATAAATTATCAAATGTCATTATAAAACCATGCAATTTAAAACTATATCATAATTGTCTTGTTCAATGATACAAATCACTAAATTGTTAGTTGTCAATATTTTTTAACAAATCTTTATCCTTTTGATCTTGGATGCTTGTATTGGAGATTTCACTCAATTACATCCTAATTTCCATTCATGTCAATCAACATTGTCTTCAAGATATTTTGATATAATATACTAAAAAGTAGTTTTATAAGGTCATGCTTATTACTTACTCTATCTAAGGTTGAAATTAATTTGTGTTGTACAATACCTACCTATGGGATTATAACAAACTGGTATCATATATTTCGATAGAAGTTCTAGTACATAAGACCATCCCATAATGAACAACCTCTCCCTCTTCATCATCCCAAACCTCATTTCTACTAGGCATGCTTCTAGTATATTCCATACATTCCACATATCCAACACAAAATTTGATGGATTCCTTCATGGTGTAGCTTTCATCTATGCACCCTTTATTCTTGTTCCAATTCTTGACATAAGTTTTGAAAACTTTGATGTTCCTAAAGAAAATACACACAAAACATGTAGTCAAATTAGAAGTATGAATAATCATTTGTTAGTGATGTACTAGATCATGAACATAATATGTTCAAATTCATGTGGACCTAAGTAGACATAGTAAAATTTCACTAACCTTTCAAAAGGGTAAATCCATCAATATGTCTCTAGGCACAAAATCGTAGATCTTGTACTAAGTGTACAATTAAACATATCATTATTACATGTTTTCAATGCATGTCTCATACTAGGTTTTTAACTATTCAACGAGGTTGCCATATCAATATTCAAACACCACCTAGGAATGCATTTAACAAGCAATGAACAATACTAATATGTTACCCATTGTTCCCCAACTCTGCCCTCAAGGCTAATATTCTTCCACAATTTGTGCATAAATGTATGCACACTTTGATTCTGGTGGATAACCATTCAAACCATAGATAATCCATTCATACGTAGGTTGAAATCAACCTCAACATGTATGTTGCAATAGAGTAAGGAAACAAATATTTGAATTTAAAAATATTCAGGTTTAAGCTTCCTCACATAATTGCCCTCTCACACACATGTCATGAATATCAAGTATTAGAGTTGCATATTTCAATGCTCATAATCATAAACATAGTAGTGAAAGAGGTCAAGTAGAGCTTGGCCTTTGTGCATTTTGTTTCACAATAATGGGATATAAAGAGGTTATGAAAAAGGGTCCCTACCCAAAATAATCATCTAATGGATGTTGGAAATGCACAAATAGTTTTACCCTAGCCTCATATCAACCTAATTATCATGCAAACATCACACAATGGAAAGGAAATGCAAGATTCTTCTTTTGTTAGAGCTTTCCTTCTTCATTTCACTTGGGTTTAGTGGATTTGGTGTTGAATACATGGTGTTCTCGACCTCCATTAACAAATTGAAACCAAATGCATAAGCCCATGACCAATCGCCTTCAATGTTGGCCGCATATACCCAAAAAATACACCGTCCAAGATTTGGGTTATTCTTTATTGTTTGATCCTTACTTGAAGAAAAAACATTGTTGTTATACATACTCATAATTCACTCATCATTAGAAATTACATATTCCTATGAATAAAAAATTTAATATCTCAAAGTAGGTCAATGATAGAAGTAGCATGGATATCCAAGATAGTGAAGGATCTATGTTTCATAAAAGTTATTAATTCAAGGCAAATCATTCAACAATGTATTGAAAATCATTATGTAATTAAGAAACAATGATTGATCTTGGTTAGAGACTAGGTAAGACACCCTATTTCATAAATCTTGTTGTTTTCAATTCAATGTTTCGTTTATGTTATGGTGGGAGAATCTACAATCCAATAGAGTGAAATAATTTCTTGATCAAATGGCTCAAAGAGCCCATTTATTTTACCCCCATCTATGACCTATGGATATTATCTTTCCCATATAAAGATTTGCTTTGGACGTTATGTCAAATTGGGGAAAGAAACCACTACTAGGTTCTCAAGCAAATTATTCTTTATAATCATTTGGCTCACTAAGGAGGGAAAAACTACAATATTTTATTGAGGGTTCTCATATCAAATGTTGTGTACCATCCACTTAGGAATTTCCAAGAAAATAAAAAATTCCATGCCATTTTTTTCTTGTCAATTGTGCTATGTTTCTAGAATTAGTACCTAGGGTTTCCAAAATCCAAGCAAGTGAAGCATGAAGAAAATCTAGTGAAATTCCAATATCATAAACTCACAAAGGAAAAAAAGTATGAATTTTTTTATAGGTTTAGGCATAAAATTATATTTACAATGAGAATATATATCACACATCATACCTCTGTACACATTATCGAGGATGCAATTATTTTTATAGATGTTAAAGTATATTACTTTGTGGATGAAAAATATTGTTGTATTAGGATTTATGGCTCTCCAAGGCACCCTTCCCTTTTTCCTCGGTATGTTATAGAAAAAATATTTTTCTTTTATTTATTTAGACAATTGACCTCTCTGTGTTAGGAATCCATGTACAATTTATGTCTACATTTCCTTAGAATTTCTTTTGCGTTTGGAAGGCATCTCTATTCTAACCCTAGGAATTTGATCAATAAAGAAAAAAATCTTAACTAATATCTATCGGGCACTAATGAAAACATTTACTATTTGGAGCCAAGTGTTTATACTTTGGGAGATATCCTATATTTTTAAAAATCAGTATGAAAATCACCAAACAACCAAATTTTTGTGACAATAAATATATCAAATAGTTATGGGAAGTGAGGACTAGAAAAGGAATGCATGTGAGCGACAAGACTCATAATCCCAATATAAATCATCATCTAAATCATAAAAATAAATTGCAATTAGAAATGGAATAACATCTCAAATACCTGGATATTCGATGGTTGTATGATATTTGTTTAATGTTTCTCCAATAGATCTCCTCTAGTAGATGTTCTAGAAATTTAACCATCACACACATAATCATCAAAATAATAAAAAAAATTAACAAACATTTTTATGACTAAATAATTTATTGGAGTAGTCTAATCTTGGAGCAAGCCTCCCTCATTTTGACAGAGCAACAACGAATTCAACATTGACTTTGTTGTTGCTTTGTTGGATTTAAGGAGGATTCCTCCAAGATTATCCAATTCCTAATTTATTCTCACCTTGCTGCTTCTCTGTTGGATTTAGGGAGGATTTATCAAATATTATCCAAATATTGATTTATTCTCTACTAAACAGGGCCAACCATATGAAGGTGGAAGCTCTTATGTCCCCTCCCCCCCCTCACATCACTCTCAATTCCCCAGTACCCAATTTATCTACAAGAAACATAAAAAAACATATAATAGACATTCATTAACATATGTGCATAAAGAAACATATAAGAGTGATTCATTAACATATAACATTCATTCATTCATTCATTAATCATAGACACAAAATTCTTCATTTGAATCATTTTTATCATCAAAAAAATGTTTTTAGAATATGGTACATGATGTTTTTTATTATATAGTTAGTACAGTGAATTTTGTTTCAGTTTCTTATTTTTTTGACATGAATTAAGAAATGATTTCACCATATATGTCTTCCCCTTCAGTTGTTTTTTACTCTACATGCCTTATTTATGACATGTTTATTTACTCACGACATCGAGGATGATGAAAAGAGGGGTGTGGCTCATTAGTTTCAATACAAAATAAATGTTAAATTGATATTTGAAGTTATTATTATTATAGTTATTTCATTAATAAAAATTCCATTAGAGTTATCTTTACCTCATTGAGTAGTAGAGGAAATCTGAATAGTTTGGGATGCGGCCATATGTTTGTCTTCTTGTGTATCCTCATCCTCTACATGCTCTAGAGTTGAAATACGAAAGGTGATAATTAATACACAATTTTTAATTAAATAATTTTAAGTTGAATCGATACTACATTTTATAGCACATGAAGTACCTCTGGTACTTAAAAACACACCTCTAAATCATTGGGTTGCACTCCACCATCAATAGATTGTGTTCCTCTAGTGGGGACACTTTTTTCTACGTTGGTTTCCTGCTTAAAATAGACAAACACAATACTTTAGGGGGAAAAAAATCAATAGATTGTAGAAGCAATAAACTATAAACATTATTCGTTGATTTTATTTACCCAGGTGTCGGTTTGAGTGATGGAAGTTTTTGTTTCACCAATTCATTTTCTGCATTCGACTAGGGATTTAAATCCATGCTTGAAACAAATCTTGAGGTGTTCCTATGTTGGATCTTATTTTTACTCCATTCCCTCCAATTCTTCATAAGAACATGGATTTCTCTTCTTTTGTACAACTAAATTAAAATTGTTAACAATATACTATTTGGATCCAATAGATTCTTTTATACTTATAATTAGTACGACAAATTTTGAGTGACCACCTGGGCCAAGTCTATGCTACCAATTCTTTTTTATATTGTCCTTGGTGGCTTTGGATGTGTCTGGGAGCATGTATCAAAAAGTTTCAAATACATAATTAGATGTCGTAATGATGATAAAGAATCATAATCATATTATTAGTAGTGTATCATACCTTCTTGAGCCAGGTGGTGTCTTTCCTTATTCTTTGAGAATCTTCTCCTTTGCATCGTCCTGTGGGTACTTCCACTCCCTCTTAGGAATCATTAAAGGATGCTCATACATGGGGTTCTTTTGCAGATGAACCCTATATTGGTCCCACAGATATTTAAATGTGCTCCTTCTTTTGAGGAGACTCTAGATTTTTTGAAGGTACCCTCACCGAATAGGCTAACCAACTTTTTAATGAATCATATTTTAACTTCAAAATTTGATAATTCCACCTTATGTGTTTGGTGGGCCCTAAGGTATATAAGGATAGGTCATCCATGTGTCTATAAAATGTATCGTTTCCTACAAAATGATATTATCATTAGTTTAAAATAAACGTTGCAAATTATACATAAATTTCAAATAGATTAATGTACATAACAATTAAATAACATCTTAAATGCTTGGAACCTTATTTATTTTCATAGGGATGAGCTCATTGTATACCAAAAATGTAACCGATAGTGTTCTCATGCTAGTGACATGGGAATATCTAGGAAACCATGCTTCAAAATGTGCAATTCCATGTTCTGCGTCCACAACATCTCATGCAAATTGTGGCATGTGTTGGTCAGGGTAGTGCATTGTAGTACCAACATCGACCCTAAGGGGTGTACTGGTCTGAGAGATTGGCGTAGTATCGACATCGACACCAACCCTGGGGGGTGTACCCATATGATGTTTTGTTGGTGTAGTAATGACATTGGTATCAACACCGACCTATGTAGGCACATAGTAGGGATTAAAACTCTGCAAAAAATCATGTAAAAATAAATATTTTTTAATGATTGACTTGTAAGAGTATATAAATTGAAATCCAAAATAAATAAAAATGGAATAATTTAAGATCTTGATTACCCCATAACGTTCAATTCTGTCCATAAAATAATTAATTCTTTATTTTATCTCATTTGTCTATGACCAAATATGAATCAAAGAATGGAGTTCCTTGTTTTACGTTATCACAATATTCCTTATTGTTTGCTTTGGGTTCATGGAGGAAAAAAATTATTCCTCAGTAATAACACCCTCAAGGGGATATGTGGACTGCGATAAGGTTATTTCCTTCTTCTTGTCACCCTGGGAAAGCGTATATTAGAACTAGAAAGATTATAATAAATTAAAATGTATGAGAAATAAAGTTAGTTCATGAATATGCATGGGACAAAAACATGGGATGCTGAAAACATCCAAGTAAAGAGTGACTAAAGAACATAATGAAAATAATAAAATATAAGAGTCATTGTTTATAGGTTCGGTAAAATAGAATACGTATCACCCCCATAATAACAACGTTTGTATCTATTCGATTCAAATTTTAATTAATCAACAACTCTTCCCCTACAACTATTGATTTTATTGCACATATGAGTACACGATTTACCTCACACCCATAAAATATGCAATTGGGTTTCTGATTTGTGGTTGCAGGTCATGTACTGTTTATAAACCCTACAATATTACTCATTGTTTTTGGCCTTCCATAAATAAACATATTTTCTCCTTTATTTTCATCCTTGTCTTTTAGTTTTATATAATTTGCATCCACATCATATCTTCGCATACTTTTTGTATATTGGACTAGCCATATCCAATCTTTGTAGATGTAAAAGGGTCCAACATACTCCATAAATTCAATTAATCTATCATAACATTCCATTATTCCATCCATGGAAAATAGCCCCAAACCATGTAATGACAATGGAGCAATGTGTTATATCCTTTCATTGACACAAAAGTTAGTGTTTATTTAAGGAATATCCTTTGGTACCCATCGTTTCACTATATGTTTGTAACTCAAGGGAACCTCAATGTCGTCTATGCTCTCACTGTCATAATAAAATGACCCCCCTTTAGCAAGAAAAAATTACATGTGTATGGAATTTTATTCTTATCTTCTCATGTCTAGTTGATCTCCACCTATTAGAGCTACTAGATATCTCACTTTCCTCTATTCTACCTGAAATTCCCTCACTAGATGAAGATAGATATAACAAATCCATGTTTTCTTGTACATCCTATAGCACCATAAAATGAGAGAAACAATCAATGACTGTCATAAGGGATGTCATGAAAATCTTGAGGAAACCACAAGAACATAATATTACAAGTGAAGTTTTTTGCTACAATAAAATTATGAACGCACTCATTTCTTTGAAAACTTAAACAAGTGATATATTCCAAGCTTGTATCTAATGGGAGTATTTAAGAGTACCAAGAAACAGTTTTTGGATTCTCTCAGAAAGAGGGAATCAACCTTGATGAGATTCATGTTCTAATTACTATAGGATTCTTTTAGAAAGAGGGATCATTTGGCTTTGTTGAATGTATTTCTTCAGGTATCGAAGGTTATATCACACATGCAGGGAGACCCCCACTCTCAAAGGATAAGCTTATGTATAAGGGGTGTTGATTAAAAATTATCGAAGGGGAATAACTATAACATTTTATTTTCTTGGATTCTATCTTTCGATCAGAATATAGAAAACATAAAAAGGTCAATCTGTGGAAGTAGTGAAAGTGATGATGATGATAATGTACTTCTACATTTTTATGCAGAGTCTCATTTATTTAATTATATTAGGATTGGAAAATTTAAAGTTTCTTCCATTGTTGTGGTTAATATGTATTTCCATCCTCCCTATAATCTTGAATTTGTGAGTGAATTCAAATGAAACATTGGAAAATTAGGTGCAAGGATACCCTTATAAAGGCTCGATTATAACAAGAGCCCACTTGTACCCATCAAACAAATTTCGCCCAATAAAAATCCAATTTTACCATTAAACTCACTTTTTCTTCTCAAGGGGATCCCAATGAACTATGACTGCATGCATCAATACACTAATCCCTCACTTTGGAGACAAATTAAGTAATCCCTCCTAGTTATCTATAATAAACAAAGAAAAACAGTATTCACTCAATGGTGAAAAATATTATGCCTAAGTAGCATGAGGTCTTAATATTAGAGACACCAACATATGAAAAAGGTTGTGTGACCAACGATTATATAGAATCTAATTTTTGGAGGTAATGCACAGTGGAAGGAAGTACTACATATAAAGTACTTCCAACCAGGGGAAAGGCCTCAGGGGAAATTTCATATCCCCTGAAGAGTTTAATATTACAATAAGTGGACCGAGAGGGTTTGTTAAAGGTGTGTTTATAGGAGGGAAAAAACCTTCTTAAAAACTACGTTCCTCGGGGAGACCAATCAAAGGAGTAGCTTCACTCCCAGTTTCAGAGTAATTGTCTTAATTGATAAATTCCTCCCGAGAATGGTCTTCATATTATTGAGAAGGAAAAGGATGGAAATATTCTCAAGTGATCCCCAAGTTCCTTTCACTATATTTGAATGAGATGAAGTATTAGGAGGTTAGTGTTCACCTCCTTAATGAGAAAATGTAAAATGGATGGTGAAGGGAGGAGAAAGGAGGTTCCCCTAGTTGATTATAGACACCTCATTGATCCCCTTGAAACTCCCCAGAAAAGATGAAGATAAGTACTCTACCAAGAAAATCATGCCATCATGATTTTTTAAAACATATAGAGAGGGATAAAGTGATCTCAATGAATAAATAAATCCCATCCATTGATCTAATATGAGATCTAATGGTTAGGATCTATTACTCTAACCTCATACGTATCCACATATGATATAAATGAGAGTCAATTTATCTCATTGAAGCATGAATGAGTTGGGATACGCGTACCCTATACACCTTCATACAATCATGTACGAGAAAATAGAGAATAACACAAGTGGGTTGAGGACACCCTATAGTCGAGTGACATAGAAAGGTCGAGTTAGAGCCTATAAAACCTACCTTAATTCAGAGAAGAGATAAAGGCCGAGTTTAGGGCCCGTTTTTTCTACAACAAATTGTCATTCTGTACAGAAGGAGAATAATCATATGACAAAAGAATAATCATGTAGTAAAGAACAAGAAAGAAAGTTGTACTATTAGCAAATGTACTATATGTTTTTCTCATTAATGTTGAATGCGGAAATTCTATGTATCTCTATGTTCAGTATGTGTTATCATATTTACTCATTTGAATTTGATTTATGTATAAGTTTCACAATGACAAGGTATATGTGAGAGTTCTAATTTAAAAAAACACTATCATGTTCTCTCATCATCTCTCATATCTTTCCAAGAGGGGAAATCCTCGTAAGTAACATGGACAAAATAGTAGTGTCATGATGTTTTCCCTCTAATCCACCTCTTGATACTTCTCTATATGAATCCACTTCACCTAGGGGACCATTTTAAACGATTAAATTTGATGTGAGGATATCATATTCCATGTTTCATGTCCAAAGTTAAATTTCATTGTGGTTTAACTTTCATTTGGGTAGTATGTTTTCTTAATTTATTTTTCAACTTGTCAAATCGATGTCAAAGGTCGAATGTTGAATATAAAATTATAAAAACACCAAGTTGAGTAAAATAAAACATCGTTATCATGTTAAGTTATCAATGGAATTGTCTTGGGACCAATTAGAGGGATTATTCTCACTTATGCTACAATTATGAGGTGAGTATCTAATAAAAAAGAGAGCACATGGACTTGGTCAAAGGATTTTGAATGAATTGATATTAACCATAAATACAATAGTGATACTAACCATAGTTTGGGTTATTTGAACAAGGGTAAGAGTTTGAATGGTTAGGTATGGGCCCTGAAACTATTCTTGCTTATTCCAAAAGGGCGCTTAGAATTTTTGAAACAGATGCCAAAGACTATGATTTCCAGGTCTAAATTTCATGTTTCAGATGCTCGTATTTATGTGTCCTCTGTGTCTAGTGTCATCATGCCATGTGACTTAGACACGAAGCTATAAAAATTCAGTAGAGTTTTGTAATCATATCTTGGTTTTGAACTTGGAAGTTCTTCAAGAGGAGATTCATGTTACCAACTATGTAGGAGAATCTCAATGTTGACTGACATATCATAATAGAGACAGAGAATAACTAAGAAAAATAACAAAATATATAATATCAATGACTTGTTTTAGATGTATTATATTCATCAATATGTTACCAACATAATAGTATACTTAATCTAATTGTCATAATTTGTAATTATAAAGAGTGGATGAAAAATTGTAGCATAATTCTTAGATTATAGGAAATGATACTTGTTTATGGTCAAACATGGTAATTGATATGCATTTCACTTTGCAAAGAGTTCATCCTTGTTGTAAAAAGACTAAAGAAATGTGGCAACTGTGTACTCCTGATGCAACTAGCTTATTGCACTTTACATTCATATAGATGTATGTATGAACCTCCTAACTATCTCAGAATGGAAAACAATAACCCTTTCAGTTCCTTCTCAAACATAACTGACAACAGTTCATACCTAAACATGAAACTCAAGATCTTCTTACTACTCAAACATTGTTTCTCACTGACAACATCACTAGTTGTCATATTTCTTCACTAGACATTTTTACTAAAATAAGAAAGAGATATCTCTTTTGAATACGTTTGTTTCAAATTTTATAACATTGAATGCAGGACCATGTTCTTGCTTCATTGCAAAGTTACGAATCTTGCATCCAATTTACTGTTGAAAAGTTACTCTTCTTCATATGTCAAGGAATTATAAAAAATACCATCCTAAATGGAAGTGAAATGGTGGTTTGTATTGCATGGATATTTCAGTGGCAAGTAATTTGTTTTCCTTATGTTTTCACTTCCAATCAAATCCTTTCTTTCCATAGATCTCAATGCAGTGATAGTTGTTTTCCTTAAAAAACTTTGATGATGCTTCATAAGAATCATTAAAAATTAATGGTTCATCATAAAAACTCATGAACAAGTTATCTTATGAGTGATGATATGAGAGAATTTAATTTATCTTAAAGAAAAAAGAGAGTAGAATAAAATTTCATAATCTTACAAGATGCCAAAGAGAAAGTTCAAAATCCTGATCATAAATTGTATAAAGGTATTAGGTTAAATTATCAAAATAAGACTAGAGGCACAATAATAACCACAATGAAGAATGAAACTCTAGAGGAACTCTAATTCATATATTTAGACAAATGCAACTACAATATTCTTCTAATTTATGAAAATCTCTTATCAACACACTAGCAATTTTTCTGGAATAAACCAAGGAAAAAAACTCAATAGATGATGAAAAAAGAATGTAGGATTTTCAAAACTATGTTTGCACATAATGATAAAGAGTATAAATTAACTAAAATATGAGAAAATGATTATGCTATTATGTCAAGGTATTTGTTTGTGAGAGAATGCACACACACATTGGCTAACACATAGACATACCAAAAAACTACATATATAGATGTGAATTCCAATGAATGTTAATGCCAATGAATGTGAATGTCAATAAGATGAATGTTGTGAATATTCTAAAGATAGTATATGAATGGGAAAAAAGGATCCCATATTTCTTATTAATTTAATATAAGACCGGATATCCTCAACAATCATACCAAATTTATCAAATTTAAATTGGCAATGGAACATAGAAATTTTAAAATTACTTGATGTGATATTGCTTGATGAGTACACAAGCATGGTGCATTGAATTGACCATACCAAAATTAAACACCGGGGTTTGAATTCATTTCTCAAGGAAGTTATCAACTATGAAGGTGAAGACATAATCAATCTTGCTCCAAGTCTCATCAAGAAGTCCAATATACCTATTCATGAAATGTGACAAGCCCTCACCCTCTAAAATCCATCGTGGATTATTCTCATAAGAGTAAGAAAAATTATTGCAACATTTCAAATGTGATTCAATGTATATTGAACCCTCAAAAGTTATGTGGAGACCATACTCTCCAACCAAATTTAGCTCAACATCCAACCATTCCTCATAAGGATGGTGAGATATCTTAAAAGTCTTACCATATAGAGAATGCCACCGACATATATAGAGGATGTCTGGTGAGTCTCAACTTTTGCATTAGTATATTCAAGAGGGGTGACAAGTTCCAACTAGACAATCCCTCAACTTTCCTAAGCATGTGCCTCTAATTTGATAGCCTCCAATACTCCAAAATATAACTCTTGATATGTAACATGAATTTCATCAGTTGAAGATTGAACATGGAAATAAAATCTGACAAAACCCAGGGTGAGAGGAGTGTTTTATAATCATATAAATAACATTATCTTATCCCTAGATTAAGCGGCTCGAATGAGCTTAAACATATTCCATGTATATTCATCTCATGGGTATTGTTCATTATACTAATTTCAAGAAATTTGATGAGATTTTGGGTTATTTGAATAGGGAAAACATGATATTAGAAAAAATACAAAAGGAGGGTAACCATTTAGACTTCTTGAACAAACATAATGATTTTTCCCCCATTGTTGGTGATCCCCTGAGTGTCTCTATCTCTTATAAGGATGGTCGGGTCTCCTATGTTGATTTCCTCATTGTGGGTAGTGATCGAAAATGGATCGAAGAAGGCCTAAAAATCAAATTTCTTAGAATTGGACGAAACCATCGTCATTTCATCCAACCATATAATTTTGTTTGCAAATGGACGTCATATGCGAAAGTTATCGCGTTCTGACCGATTTCCCAAATAGGAAAAAAGTCATTTGGTAAAAATCAACAGTTCGTACTATTGACATCAACAGTATGACATGTGACATCAGCATGACATCATGATGACAACATCATGCTGATGTGGCATCACCAGGAGGTGACATGTGTCGCTCAAATTTGGCATTTTCGAGATGAGTTGGAACCTGTACGGATTTGACACGTGGCACTATATGGATGACATGTGGTAGTATGTACATGACGTTTCCCAATAACAGGCTGATGCATGGCCGTACGGTTGATGACACGCCCTGACACATTGTTGTACGACAGGTGACATGGAAAGTGACTGGGTTGTACAGTGATGATGTGGCATGATGAATGTACATTGATTGTGCTAGTGACTGTGTGGTACAATCCAATCATAGGGAAACACATGGACTAATCAAAGGCCACCATGTGGCACCCCAGAGTTTTCCAATGACGGCTAGTTAAAAAAGTTGTTATGGATTTTTGGGGTTTCACACCCTCGACGTCCATGGGTGAAACAACTTCGTGGAAGGGGCAGATCGATCGGGCTACGTGGCAGGACTTAAAAAAATCTCACCTCATTATTTTAAAAGTTGACATGTGGCACGTGTTAAGGGAAAATCCCTGACTGACCAGGGGCTATGAATTAGGAGCTAAACCATATGCGGGCACGTGGGAGCTTAAGGGCTTGGCCATATGGGTCATAGCCACAAGACTGAGAGCCAATACTAGGGGGCCAACATGCCATTTACTAGCCCAAGGATACATGGACATGTCCCATGCAATCAGGGGCCTGGAGAAAAGGGGTTACACCCTATGCACATTTTTGGTTTTTTAAACATTATCGTAAAATTGTTATGTTGATTTTAGCATGTTTTTAATGGATTTTTCCCAATATTGGGAGATTTGTAGCCCTAGTTGAGGCTAGATCTTGGGAGGAAGTTGGGAGGTTGATGTTGACTTCAAATATATATAAAAAGGGGGTTCTTGGAAACATTAGAGAGGTTCAAAATAGGAGAAATGCTGAATAATTTGAAAGCCAAAACCATTTTTATGCAGGGAAGCCATTAAGAAGGGAAACTTTGCGGGCTAATTGCATGAGCTATGCTCAACCGTTTTTCAGTGTCGTCAGTTGTGTTGGATTATTGAGGTCGAGAAGAACATATCCAGACCATTTTTTAATCCATTTGACACTTTTTTGATGTACGTTTGAAGAATTGAAGAGAAATAAGAAATCCTCACCCACTCAGACAAAGGCCTAGAGATATAGGCAATCTTGTCGAACTCCATTAAGAACTTTTCTGTTATGGTTTGTTGATATTTGTGATTATATTTTGATCTTCATTTCTTATTATGGAATCTATAATATATCATTAATATATTCTTCTTTCAATAAATTCATAAGTGGTTAATGAACTCATTCTTAAAACATAACCAAGTCTTTAAAAGATCATTTCGAATCAGGTGGTATCATAGCAGGTTGATGATTGGTTTTTGAGTTTGCATGATTACCAGGGAAAACTTGAATCATGGTGAAGGAAATCTTGTAGAAGGGGATGCATAGATTGTTTAACATCACCCCAAATCAAATTATTTTTGAAATGGAAAATTCTTAGGAAAATTATTTCAGTTTTGGTAAATTTGAAATTGGATTTTTTTTTCCATTTATGGAAATTTCAAATTTCGAATTTGGTTAATTGTAATTAATGATTATGACTGTTGGGTAGAGATCTGATTTGACCCAACTAACTAATTGACTATGACACTTTTATGAAACAAAATATTTTATAATTATTGTAGGAGGACAAATGGAATAGCCATGTTGAAATTAGTTGACCATGACTCCATGAGTGGGGAACATGTTGGAACTACCTTAGGGATGATTGTTACAAGTGGAAAATCCAGAATTTGGCCATGGGAAGCCCCTAGAAATAAAGGATTTAGAAAGATGTGAAAATTCCCAAGACGGAAAAAGACCTAGGCACTTTGATTGTTAGATATATAACATATGTGAGGAGGCATGAAACTGCCTAGTAGATTGGGGAAAAATTATTTTTTTCTTGTTGTTATGAACTCTACTTGCTGAGTGTGAGGCAAGGAGAAGACTGCTGAAACTTAAATTCATTTTTTGAGGAGGAGCTCCGAGTTAGCCCTCATGGATTCATGGTAAGTCTAGGGGGAGAATATGATAAGTGATTTGGCTGCCCTGTTCTAAGGTTGGGAGGAATGTGGTTGTTCCATTTTTCTTTCAGCGAACTGGTTTAGATATGTTAACCTATTCCTTCTCTATTTGAATGATTAAATAACTGATGTAATGCATCTGTTCATTCTGAATTGAAATATTATCATGGATGAGATCTGTTCAATTGTGTGAAGATTAGAACAAATGACCAAATGCCTCAAAAAAATTTAATTCTGAGTGACTCTTTTCTGTTGGTTTAAATAATGAACGAATGCTATAATTTTATTTTTATTTGATATGTTCATTGAAAGGGTATGAATGAATGAATTCTGGAAATCATTATGTAGGATAAATGACTATTATATGGTGGTAAAACTGTAGGAT
The DNA here is from genome assembly GCA_010110895.2 of Picea sitchensis. Taxonomy (NCBI): domain Eukaryota; kingdom Viridiplantae; phylum Streptophyta; class Pinopsida; order Pinales; family Pinaceae; genus Picea; species Picea sitchensis. The sequence continues at coordinate 193,758 of SNQJ01S0005152.1, read as the reverse complement.
AATTTCCCGGTATATTGAAACTCATTATGCGGAACTATCTATGTATAAATGGGGCTGAAATCAAGTTCACATACATGTGTTTGTATATTCATGTAAGTAAAACTTCAACCTGTAGGTAAAACTTCTGGGCCATAACACTTATTCGAGACTTCCATTCTCACATAGAATTGAATGAGATCTAATACGAAAACGCTATTTATTCCACCACACACACACACACACACACACACACACACATATATATATATTACATATGGATTTATATATAAATGTGTGTGTGTGTGTGTGTCTATAGTTGGCGATCTGCAAAGACATTATAGAAGGAACTAAGATTGAATGTCTACAATAGAAAATACATGTATATATAGATCGGTTCCTATATTATATAAGTAATAAATTGTTCCAACATACATGCAACTACGACTGCATAAATGAAATACTGAATAGAAAATTTGAAACCTCTAAATAAATTTTTTTGTAGCATAAGATTTTTATCTATATAGTGTAAATGAAATTAAATAATGTAGCCATGTACATACGGTCATATGATTAGAGAACTGTAGGTGAAGGAATATACAAAAAACCTATTAAGTAAATAAGACTTTCAATCACATCCATGGTAAATCGAAAATAAAAAATGAGGAAGAAAATACACTTTCATATCCTACAGTGAGGAATATACAGAGTCACAGTATTCACGAAAATATCGAAGTAAAGAAAAACAATATGGAAGACTCATATAGAATAATAGATATGATACAGATATGTCTATATACAGATTCTATTTAAAAAATAAGGACCTTCAGAAATATATAAGTTCCTTTTTCCATAAAGTGCGTAACTGCAAATTCGGACTATACAAACATTTGATATTGAATATGAAAATTAAGATGACAGCCACGGTAAATAAATTTCAAGTATAGGATGAGACCAGAATGGAGAGAAGACTCGAATAAAATCATCCAACAGTCATTACATTCTTTCAAATAGATAGGGAAAAGTCTTGTAGATTAATCTTTTAAAAATGTTATTACATATAGAAACTAGACCAAGAAAAAAATCAAGAGTACAATTGAAAATTCTCCTCATTCTAGCCACTACAGGAAATCAAACGAAACTATACCAAACATATATGAATCTAATTGAAATTTTGTCCTTCAATGCTTGAATTCCCAAAGAGTTTATAAAGGGAACTCAAATACCTTTTGCACTTTTGATGAGAGTCGGCACCCATAATTGTACAGGGTCGAAACCCTACAAGGAATTTGCAATTTTACATTAGTATTCACTACGGAAATAAGTTGAATGAAAAAATTCAACAGAATAAAAATAGTCAGAAAGAGTTCAATCTAGAGTAGTATTTAACTCAAGCCCGTAGGGTAGGTCTACCCTCCTCTGCGCATGTTTAAGGACGTCACCCATGAGCCCCGAAGGAGTGGAAGGGGGCAAGGTCCACTTGACGGGTACCCTTGTAGCCAAAGGGGCCCACCATTAGTGTTGATACCAATCACAAAATCAAGTATATATGAAATGAATTAATCAATTTTGCTAACAGTTACCATATAAATCGTATAAAGCATGTGGTGCAAGTAGGTTGATGTTACACATTATTTTCGTCATCCCTATGACCGTTAATTATGTAAACCTATTTGTTTCCTTCAGAGGGGTCAGTGGCATGAGTTCCTAAAGAAAGAAGGGAGAAGAACTTTTCCTGAGAAAATAAGTTGCATTTTCCTTTGTAAAAACCCTATTAAAGAGGATTTTTGCATGTTGCACTATAGCTAGGGTGCGAAAATGCATGATTTTCGCAGGCTGCACCATAGCTAGGTCGCGAAGTGTTTGTATGTTTCTATATAGGAAGGATGCAAAAATTCTCATATGTGGGAAAAACGAGCATCTTTTGGATGCTTCTAGAAGGAGAAACTTCCATGGTGAGGTGGCATCCGAATGGTTTGGATCTTACTTGCTTTCATGATTTAGTGGGATCATCCTAACCTCCTCACCTTATCCTCTTCAACTTATAAAAGGAGAGGAGCTCTCATGGAGAAAGTTATCTTTTGATTTTGGAGCTTGGATTGGATTGAGCTTTGGAGATTGTTAGCTTGACTAGATGAGCCATTTTGTCAAGATAGATTGTGAATATTATCAGATCTATGCTCTTAGAATTCTTGGAGTGGAAGTGTGTGGGGAATGAAGGACAGTTGGAAGGGACCTTACGACATCAAGGCCATGGTTGTAATCTCTCTTTC